>JAVXUP010002053.1:0-163716 GCA_033070095.1 Escallonia herrerae
ACATCAGCAAATTGAAGAATACAAGAATAAGTATATACCTTCAGCTTTGACCATAATTGTTTTGCAGCCATATTTTTTGCCGTTGTCCTATTTAGGTTGGTGGCACAACAAGTTTCAGAAACACCATTTCTGCTCACTTTTGCTTCAACTGCAAATAGTCTGTCCTCCTTTATTGCTGGAAACTGCACATTCCAGTTATGAGATTGGCAAAGCTCCCGAAGTTCTCTGACGGGATTAAGCTGCAACTTTGAAAAGCTCGTGATAGGAGTCAAAAAGGAGAGCATTATGTTCCAAACAAGGTTCAGATTGAACCCTGTATCAAGGAGAATGGCACCGATAGAAGACTCCACCAAATCACCCAAAGCCTAAACAAACATGATGAAGTTATGAAATAAGTTAGAATGGACCTGTGAATAAAGCATCGAGTCAGGACTTTCATGGTACATTGCAGAACTACTGTTTTTTTTTCTTTTCTCATAATTGTAATAGTCAACAGGAAACCATGACCGGAAGCGAACATATAGTCGAAATTCCAAGTCCATTAAATTCGTCCTAGTAGGGTCAACGTAGAGAGTTTTATAGGAAATATAATTTAAGTAGGCCCCGCTGAGTAAATATCAAGTCACCATTTTGTCTAATATCACAAGCCATTGCAAGATAGGAACAACCATCTACATCCTGCTTAAGTGAAAGCAATATAAGAATGTTTTGTTCAAAGGACTGACTCGCTGATCGAATGTCATTGGAAAGAATTTCCTTGGACACACTCATTTACAAAACTGCACATCTGACATAAGTGTGGCATTAATATACGGTATTGAGCGACAAGTCAACTACAAACAGAATCCTGTAGGCCATATCTTTGGCTTCCTCGTTCAATCACACAAACAGTGTATGAAAGAAAGAATAAATAATGCATCAATTTACAAATAACAACAGGAGCACATATGCTACCTTTGGACAGGGTGCTTCGACCAGACCCTTCTGCGATACCGATGCTCTAACAAAGTTCACATATTTGCTCATAGACTCACAGAGGCTACTAGAATCGCAGATTATAAATTCTTGGAAGGACCGATGTACTGCGATGTCAGCAAAGGCCTTATTGTTTACAGACACTGATCTCAAATCTGTCAACTGGCCAGGCTTCAGTTTTGGATATACTGAATAAAGATAGGATGTGATTAAATAATCCAAGACAGCATCTCCAAGAAACTCCAGTCTCTGCTTAGACCATGAACGTGTTAGAATAGTACATTCACAAAAATAAATGCTTCAAGGACGAGATGAAGTTGACATGGGTGAAGGACTGCATACCTGATAGCAGCCTCCAGCATGTTTGTTGTAAGAAGGATGGAGAAACGCCTGCACCAGCAAACCTTTATGGAGAAACTGATATCCTAGAATATTTTCAAGGGCAGCAATATCAATCCGATCAGCAAGTGACATAAATATTGTGCTTGCAGAGCGTATATTATTAACTTGTGAAGCTTGAAAGTCCACGTTTATTCCAATCCATTTAAGAAATGCAGTTGTTGCTTTGAAGCCACTGTCAACTATGAAGGCTCCAACCAGCGCTTCAACCACATCTGAAATGCTTTTCTTGTGCAACCAACGATGAGATCTGCTACATCTTACTTCAGCATTTGAACCATTTACATCATTACCTTCATGTGAAGAATGAATGCTTGTTTCCGTTTCCTTGCGACATATTACTGGGCAAGGACGGCCCAATGCAAAGAACAGGCAGGGCTCAAATGATTGATCGCGTATGTACAGCTGCCACACAATACATGCTGTAGGCAGTTAGACAAATGCAACTTGAGACAAACAAAAATAGGTGAAAGGCATTAACCCATTAGGTAGTCGAAGAAACATATTTTCTGACAGCAAGAATCAAAATGATCTCAATTATACTACGCAAAATTCAACTAATTTCAGCTAAGCCTTTGTCCCACACAGCAAAATCAGAGTCTATTTTTCAGTCCCCCAAAGGAAGATATCCTCATACTTCACAAGACGGAAAGCTGCTTTAAAACAAAACAGAGATTACAACAATAATCATTCGAAGCTAAAAGAATGTATACGTGCAGCATAGAAGCTCCAAAATTTACAAATTTAAGGCATCTTACATTAAATCTTTTCACTTTAAATTAATTTGGCAATCTTCATCTTGAAACAAAATAAGCAGTGAGAACTGTAACTGAACTACGTGATAGAGTCAGATCAGATAGAAGTCGTAACATCTCTAGAAGAACATTATTACGTGATTATATTGTACTAACATTGTAATTTTGCGACTCAAGAGCGTAGCCTGAAAGTACACCAAACCTGTAAATTCTTCAACGTCGCTAGCTTTAATAAATGGGAATTATTTACAAGGTTTGAACGCTTTCTAGTCAGAAGTCCTTCATCAAGGGCATCATGCAAAAGAAATAGCTGTCTGCCAACTGCAAACTTGAGGAAAGCATCGCCAAGCACTTCAAGCCTTTCAAGAGAAAAGTGCTCATTGCATTTCTCTGTTGTAAGTGCTTCAAGAACCTGCCACGAAATTTCAGCTGATATCAGATGAGAAAAGGATGCCTAAGAATGGGGGCTTTAGCATTTGATGTGAAAACAACTAAAACCAATACAAGTAGCCTTACACGACTAGCAGTAACTTCAGAGCCCTCAGAAAATGAAGCTGATAATTTGTGCTTTAGTTCTATTGCCACAAGCAAGCTTTCCAAACGTTGCATAATTGATGGTAACAAAGACAATGAACTTCCAATATCTTTTGAAAAGCCAGTTATCTTCAACTGACAAATCTCGGGAGGTAACTCGACAAAGTGCTCCTCTTTTTCACGTGATTCTGTTTCAATAGCAAATACATTAGTCATGGCTAATAATTCTCTTCCGTGAGTGAAGATGGAAGGAAAAAACATGTTCTCAAAGACAGCAACACCTTCCTCCTCAAAGCATTAAGCATGTTAGATTTTTCTGGATGTTTCCAAGAAGAAATAGAAACATGAGATAAACTGATATCTCTTTTCTCTAGGTTTGACACGCAGTTATTCAATGCCGCCACAACGTTCAAACTTTTTCAATAAATTATTCTAGAATGAATTCAGATGATAAAAATCATAACGCTCCATGTCTCCAAAGCAACTCCTTTAACCTCCCAGTGAAATTCTTACAGTCAATTTAATATAAAACAGGCAAAGAACTCATAGTGTGTGAACCAGAAGCTGTTTAAACAAGAATTGTGTGTGCTTGGGTAAAAGCTACAAGCATATTCAGTTTATCACACAATTCTGGTACAACGGTGCAGCTTGGTATAGAATACTTGATGATAACACGCTTATAAGATGACGGGATGGACTGATTACCAAGCTACACAGCACGATAAAAAACCCATAACGTTTACAAAGAGTAACTTGATTTGATAAAAGAATGAAATAGCCGGACTCATACCTGAATGCCCTTTTTTTCGTAGTAGGTTGTCCAATTGAAAGAGCTGTTTTGCTTTCAAAAGAGGTTGGTCAGGATATGAAAGATGAATGCCAAACCTGTTTAATGAGATTGAAGATTTCAATCACCACAAGTAGCAAATTGAAATAGACCAATTGATTATATACAGTACAAGAAAATATAAGAAAATGGTATATGGTAACAGTATACACGTCTTATAGGGTTAAAAGATCATGTGCATTTATCATAGGCACTAACTCTTTCCAACTGCTATATCCTTTAAGATTGGGTCATGGAATTTAAAATGAATAAGATACAAATAACATCAGGATAAAATATACGACAGAACTTCAAGCAAATCAGGCCACATCTACTCATATCGTATATCATGCAAGAGTGCAAGACTAAATAGTTAGCCATCAGAACCTTAAGTAAATTTCAAAAACCAATCATTGTTGTACTTCAACAATAAGCTGTATTATCATGCAGTTGCAAAAGGTCTGTCAGCACTCAGCACTGATATTGACATTTATGATTGAAGTTTATTCGTCGTACTAACATCTGCAAATGTGGCGGGACAGTCAGGGATTTGAAAGGAGTTTGAAGCCATGCTTTGAGCTTCAGGAAAAGGTCCACAACAGAGAGAGAAATTCTCTTGATAGAATATACTAGGTTTCATTTTGAAGAGGACAGAGGTCAAGGTTTTTTCACAGCACAGTTACATGGTAGATGAGGTAAACCTTCTAAAGAATAATCAAGCATGTCATTACCATCACTATGGCATCAAATATCCAATGGTTCGAGCAAAAAGAACCATCAAATACCCTTGCCAACGTAAGATGCATGGTGGATGAGACTGATTGAATTTATAGATGACCAAAAAGTGAACATGACCAGAGACCTTTGAGTTACTGGGTCGAGTTAAAAATGATAAACAGAACGAGAAAAGATCCAAGTGGGGTTAATTTGGAACTTTTGTCGGAAATTAGACCTCAAGAATCTCAAACATCAAGAGTAAAAACTTTCAAGACTAGATGGAACTAGGTTGAGAAACCGTAAATAGAGTAGTGCCTAGTGGGCGTGAAACCTTTTGTGCAAAGTAATCTCTTTTCCTCTTCTAGTTGCCAGAATATGAAACCTTTCTCAAATAGGAAAAAAAAAACAAAATGCACACTCATGCACACGATAGAAGGAAAGTGGAATCATGTAACATACACGTTAACGTAGTGGTCCACATGGTTTATTGATTCTTTAGCTGTGCTGTAACCATTCTTGTCAAGAACAACCTCAGAAACAAAGAAAAATGTGTTCTTGCATGGAGCATATACTAAACTACCAACCACGTCTTCTTTGCTTTTCAGACCATTAGCAAGATGCAAGTTACTCTTTGGATCAAGAATTGCATTCTCTCCAGCATCTTTAGAAGTCCTGAAAATTGATGACGATAAACATCTCCTGACAAGTTTCCAGTCTATGGTCATTGAGTTTTTATACGTGTGCCGAATGACGGGAAGCATCAGGTAAAAGGTTGGTGAGCTGGAATTAATGCAATCACTTTTCCCCAAGGAGACATGTTCACCGATTAACTCTGATCGGTCAAGGATGACCTTGAGGCACATTTCTTGAAACTTCTCTGCCAGTATTATCTGCCCAATGATGGAGTACAAATATGCAGAAGTAAATTAAGTGAGCTTTTAAGTCATAAGAAACACAATAGAAAAATATATGTTTACCTCTTCTTCATCAAACTTAGCAAATCCGTATGGGACGAGCTCCGTCATCACAGATCTACCACAAGCCAAGCGAAGATCAAGTTTCATTCTCTCGGCCTCACCTGGGAGAGGTCGTTTAAGAAAAATGCCAAATTCTTTATAACTCCTGTCGACGACCGGATGAGGGCTAAACTTTGCAAAGTAAGAGCAAAGACAGACGGTGTCCTCCTGTTTTTCCCATGGTCCTTTAAGAATAGCAGGAACAAGCATCTCATGCAACTCCCGTCGTGAGTCCTCATCTGCCAACAAACAAAAAATAATCACAAATTGCAGAAAGAAAAATATGCCTCTGAAAATATTAATTAACTTATTCACATCTCCTAACCATCCAAGCTTTCTGAATCAGAAAAGTCCTGCATTGGTTCCTCAACAAGATCATGATCTGGCAAGAGATAATCCGTCAAGGCACCTAAGTTATGCAATTCGCTGCACGCTTTTAAACATGCATCTTTTTTAGCTGCGTCTATGGATAATTGTGGTGCACTAACAATTTGGTGAATAGGAGCATTTGCTGGGAGGATAATGTGGCAGACACTTCCCTCCGTCTCATCAAAGTAGAAGAACTGTGGTCTTGGGTTAAAAAATCTGCATAAGAGATAAAATGTCTCAACCAACATATAAAACCACAATTCTCATATGCTCCTTATATCCAGATCATCGTTATATAATGCGACACAAGTACTGGATATTCCAATAGGTCTTACTCATCACGTGGAAGCTTCGAACAGTAGTGATGAAGTAATGAAACACTAGATCCAGAGCTGATTGTTGCACCAGTTGAATCAACTTTATAGGTTGTTTCTTCAAAATCAACAAAGGTTACACTAGCTTTTCTAGATGCAATTTCCTTATTCATTTGATCTTCATCTTTTATAAGATTGCCTACTAAATTTAGCTCCTTCTGGTTACCACTGCAATATCGTCAAAAACAAAAGCAATGATATTTAAGAAAAGAACCGAATTCATGTGTTGGCATAAGGATTATGCTATAAGCAAGTACCAGTCCACCAGAAATGCATATTCAGATTGAGGCATGCGAGCACGGCCTCTAGACTGTATAAAACTGGCAACTGTTTCTGGAAGATCAAATCGTATAACAAGGCAGCATGTCTGAATATCAATCCCCTCCTCGCCCACTTTAGTAGCAACTAACAAATTCAGCTGCCAAATCGAACAAATAAGGAAGTCAACAATAACAGAACACAGCATCATTGTTGGAATAATTATTAGTACCATTAGAAGTATCCTAGATAATCATCTACATTAATGGTAATCATGTAAATCCAGCAAATTTAGGTCTCAAGTAAAGATTTGCTGGTGCCTTTTGTGTTAAACATACTGTTGTACAATCTAGACGTTTTCTAACTCAGTAACCATCAACACCAGGCTTAAATGAATTCAGTGGAACAACTTAGATATGTGAGTCAATACCTCACCAGAGCGGAACTTTTCGAGAATGATATTTGTGGTTTTCCTAGACATGCTTTTCAGTCCGGAATGGACGCCTACGAGGAAGCCGCACTTCCAAGATGAGAGAACCTTGAGATTTCCAAGGATATAAGACAAAGATCTCGCAGTTACAATTCTATTCACAAATACTATGCATTTCATATTTGGCCATATCCTGGAAAACAACAGAACGGAGTCTTTTTAGGCAGGCATGAGGCCAATTAAGCATATAAATATATATGACGCATGAAGTTAATAAATTGATTGCTCCTATTTACTAGTTAATGAATCAACATATCATTTTTCTCTTGGAAAGAAGGGAGCGCGGGAGATTGCGTCTGGCTAACTTGAGATGTACAATTAGCGGGCATGCATAAAGTATATACATCTCAGGGTGGTTAAAGTCAGTGTCTTTAAACTTCTTGTTATGCGAACAGTTTGAAACACTGGTTACCAACTTAAGACACTAAAGATAATGGGAAAAACCCACTTCAGGAGCTAATTGGTCTAGCTCTCACCTCGGGAGGCTGGACAGCACAAGTATATGGACACAAGTACAAATATGAACCTTTCATTTTATTAAAAGGGTATTCCCTACATGGTTTGAGCAACCTTAGTAAGTTGAGATTTGTAAGGTGTCCAGGTTATACCGGTAAAGTATGTAACTTTGGTAGTTTAGTACTTCAGTTGTATTGTAAGTATCATTTTTGTCTGTTATTTTCCTACAAAATATTGATGTAATCCTAAAGTCAACTTTACTTACATAAAATTTTACTTATTGTAAGTATCATTTTTGTCTATTATTTTCCTACAAAATATTGATGTAATCCTAAAGTCAACTTTACTTACATAAAATGTTACTTTGCAGCTGATGATTCCTTGCGTGTGAAGCAAGTCAGTGAGATCGATCAGTTTGGACACAAGGCACTACAAGATATACGTGCTAATCAAATCTCCTTAGAAGAGGATGAGGAAGCGCTAAAAGAAAGAGGAACTCGACTCAAAATCTCCCAGGGATGCTTCAGCCTGATCATTTTTGTCCAACAAACTTTTCCTTTGTCAGTCTCATCCTCTCACACGTAGCTTATCAAATCCCATCATGAATGATATGCCACTCTTGCCCACCCCTCTAAAAGAGTATCCTTCTGCTTTCTATGTGTAGGACCAGATTAATGATAAAGGTAAATAACAGTAGATTGCATATTAATGAGAATAAGGCTCATTCAAGATGTGCATGTGTGATAAGAGAGGCATTAATACCCCAGACAGTGAAAATTAGAGAACTGCTTTGAGTCTCCATTAACAATACATGAAATCCGTATAATTTAGAATTAAAAGGGAAAAAAAAGATCATAATCATTAAGAAACAAACTACAAACTGCAGGACTGATATGGACGATGTCCAAAGATGTACTAGCAACAGCACCTGCATGGTGTTTTTTTCTCTACAAATATCCTTACAAGTAAAATCAGCAGTGAATTACAAACCTAAAACTCGAAAGGATTCCAATAAGTTTTATGAGCTTTCTTGAGAAAAATGGCTCCCTTAAAATCTCCACAGAGGACAAATCAGCTTCACTGTCGTCTATTGAACAGCAGAAGAAGATATATATCATTGACTAGAAAAAGAAACTTACAGTAATGGAAACTACAATAATGCCGATACCTTTCATGCAATCAGAAGTAAGGACTGAGGCTAGCTGAGCTAGATATATGTCGCATAAAGAGTCGGCACTGCTTTGTCCTTCTGCCTCAACTAATTCATTCCGCTCAAAATAATCATTCTTTAAGAGAACGCGAGTAGCCTTTGACAACAGCAAAACTAATAAATGACAAATTAAAACAAAAGCACGCGAAGCAAACTATTTAAAAAGAAAAAATTAAAAGAGGGCCCAACAACGTTGCCTTTTTTCTTCTTTGTGCTGAACATTGTCAGGTGCCAAATTGGGTAACAAAAACAATAAAAGCAAAATCATAGAAACTATATACAACTTGACCAACTCGTGAGAAATACTGAATGACTTGGTTGCTTACCTGTAACGCTCCCCAAACGCCAAGATTTTCCAGACAAAATATCATATTGCCGTGCAGTCTCTGGAGCATTTTTTTGATGCTGTGGAGACTACTGTGATCATCAGTCTTCCTGCTCAGTGCTGATACACACTGCTTGTACCATCATAAATTAGGATACGTCTGTTTGCATGAAAGAATGAAACTAACTTTGCCATGTCAAAAACAATACGAGGTACACATATACCTGCTGCTTTATTTGCTCAAGTTTCATAAAATAATTCTCATTAGGGCAGGACATGCTGTCCGCAGAATTCTCATAATAGTATACCCTCAATTTAGGAGAATTCACAAATTGTTCCAGTTCTTCCTTGTCTTCCACAGAATATACCTATGCAATGAGCGAAAACTATATGAAATTAGCTGCAGATATGTTTGAAAGGTGAAAACCGAAATATAAGCACATCTGTAAAGCCACATGTTCAACAAACCAAACTGGCTTGGAGATTATCCATTTACAAAATTTTCTTCATATAGCAATCATAATAGAAAATACAAAAGTAAAATCTCTAGAAAGAAGAGTTTGCCCTAAATGTTTTAGCGGTGCCCCGCAACCCACCTTAGCATGAAGTAAGGTCTCAAGGTTACTGATAGAAGCACCTGAAACAGTAACAAGGCAGCATGAAGTCGATCAAAATGGTGAAAATAAACATAACCAACTGCCTTGTTAATTTGAACAAAGAAGCGAGACCTTTATTTTAGAATCCAAGACAAAGTAAGTTTCCAAGATGATAGATAAAGAACATCGACTTTGACTAGACAAATCAGGGATATTTTTGTTTACTGATAAGCCGCTAGAGTATGGTCTATCAGTTTATATCCTGCTTAAACAATAAACAATCCCCAGCAACCCCTGATAGCAAACCTAGGTGCAAGAGCATAAATAGAACAAAGTGCAAGCTGCAAATAATGCATGTTGGGAAGACTTGCTTTAGTGCCATGGGATATCATTGATTCTCTTAACGATGGAGTTGTAAGGAAATGATCCTAAAAATGTATTCGTTAAAGCATTGATATACGTCTTGGGCCCTTCCTCTGACAGCTTAAGCTTTAAGAGCATATGGTAACTTAACATGGTACCAAAGCTCACCATTCCGCGGTCCTGAGTTCAACTCTGGCCGCTTGAATTTGGCATCATTTGTATATCTCTTGTTAATTGCCAGGTAAGCTTTTTTCTGCATTCGATGGTGCACATCAACTCATCTCTCACTGATATGTCTCTCCATTTGAATCATGCACTTAAAAGCAAGATGAACTTTTTAAAGCAGTTCATACATGTTGGGCCCCTATTCCTGAAGATCTGTTGCTCTACCAGGCAATTTTTATAACGGGGATATACGCACTGTTGGTGAAGGATTAAGCGTTTAGTCCCTTGAAAACTTAAATGTCATGCAAGAATTTACAAGCCAAAATACCATTACAAGAATCTTTTTGTTCCAAAGATATACCGGGAATCCAAAGAGTAATAACAAGGCAAAGGAAATATGACTGAGAATTGGTATAAGACCATGTGCAGGTATATAAGCTTAAAAAATTGTTAGAGGTCATTTAAATAACCCATCCCGTGTTCGTGTTGCACATTCTTCCCTTCTATAAAGTTGAATAGAAGACAGAGCTAACAGGACCTGAAAGCCTCGAGTAGAATTGATTATATCTGTAAGTAACCTCAACTAGAGTCGTTTGTGTGAGACGAAAGACAGTGAACTTTACTTCTTCTTTTTCCTTTTTGTCTCTTGTCTTTGGTTTTTTTTTTACAAATGTAAACATCTTATAACATGTCATAACAAATACACAATGCTAAATATGCTACTTACACAATGATATGTGCAGCGCTTTAGTAAATGGAGGAGAGGTGTACATAAAGATCATAACTCATGACTCCTAATATGTAAGGTAAAAATATGCACAACTCTAGATATACAGGCAACAAGGAAAAAATGGCACCTAATGCATGTGGTTTCCTGCCATCATGATGAATGACATATGCATAGAGTCATATATAGACACATCAGTTACAACATGCAAAGTACAAGCACATATACAGCTTATTGGCACAGTGTCTAATCAAGTTAGACAAGCACAAGCGCACGTGATAGCATTACCTTTACTGAATTTCGGAGAAGCAGTCATGCCAAATACACGGGGAAGTTTATTGACATCAGATTTGTAAAAGACCTACATGATTGCCAATATAATCTACAAGTCAAATAATTAATGTATGCACAGACAGGAAGACTGTATGATCTAGTAGTTTACCTTCATGATTTCTGCATAAGGATGATTGCTTTCAAGTTGTGCATAGTGACACTCATCAAATATCAGAAGTGCAATTAACTCAATCCTGACGAAGCAGTGAGACAAATTATGTAATAGGATTTGAGGGGTCATAACAAGGACCTGCACAGAAAGTTACAGAAACCCAGATGACTAGATTGCTATCATAACTGTACTTAATCACGTGCATGAAGTAGAACTCCCCTCCACTCAAACTATAAACAACATAGCAAAAGGGGAGCTATTCATTTACACGCACAAAGAGAGAGAGAGAGGAAGTATGGTGAATTTCCTAACCAGTAAATTCAACAATGTAGAAGAGGTCTCTTACATTGACCACTATTAGAAAAATGATAACATTGTTAGGCTCATTCTCTAATAGTTTAAGCTTTTAGAATAAATGGTAACTTCACATGGTATCAGAGCTCTCGTTTAGCAAGGTCTTGGGTTTTCATTTTTTTCGCTTGCATATTTGGTCCCCACTTCATAATAGTGCAAATTGCACTCTGTTTATTTGTGTAATTGCTGGTTGTGGTGCACCTTGAAATATTTCCCATCAATTTGTCTCTCCACGGGAAATTGGGGACTTGCACGTGAGGGACAGTGTTAAAGCATGATACAATTGTTGGGCCCATTCTCTAATAGCTTAAGCTTTTAGAGCAAATGGCAACTTAACAATCATAAGTAATATACTCAGGATTGGAGAGATTACGCTTGAACAAGGGGATGATAATCAATGAACAAACCTCATGTTCTTCCATTTCTTTTTCCCAATCACGGTGGTCCTTCAAGCGCTTCGACTTCCCACAGTACGTCCCAACCTTAAAATCTATTGAGTCTTGTATTACCCTGGCTTGCTGTGTAAAAAAAGTTCGATACCAACGTACAACGAAAAAGTTACCTCAGGTAATATCAGTTAATAAAAGGAAGAGGCATATGAAGTTGAACAGCATATTGTTTTGGATTTACTAATACAAGGCTACTAATACAAGGCAACTTCCAACTATTTCCTTAATTAACAACAAGAGGAAGTCAGCTAGTAACTTAAGCATAATAATGTCTCTGGAGACAATTGAGCACTTGCTGCAGTGTGGATATTGGTGATAACAACAATTAAAGGCGACCCAAGTGCACAAGGCTCCCGCCTTTGCCGATTGATCTACGCAGCAACGCAGCCTACCCCCACTGACACGTGCTCAAATAACAACCCTTTCTAAATCAACTAGTTTCTTGCTCACACATTTGATTCGGGCAGCACAAAGCATAAAAAATGTTGAAAGGTTGTGTAGAGATGATCAATTTACATGTATAGCTCAATTTCATTTCACTGGAAAGTAAAGACAATTCACAACATGTCAAAGCACAAACGGGAAGAGTGAAGTATATAAATCAACGATGAAACCAAAAAATCATAACCTTTTGATCATGTACTCTTGACTCTCTCCTCTTATGAATATATGTTTGAATGCTTTGACATGGCATTTAAAAGAACACAAATTGGCCTGCCACGTGTTTCACTTATTTGAATCTCATTGGCTATTGTAGATTATGTGGAATGAACAACATAAGACTACAGCTCCTCTGGTATTCGAGTCTACAAGAAGAAGCATGTTCAATATCATCCAAAGTCATCCCACAATAAAAACAAGATAATCAGAACCTTTGTCAATAAAAAGGGAGGTCCCAACAGCTTGCTTATAGAAAGGCACGCATTCTTGATATTTATATACAACTACAGAGGGAGCAAGCCCTGGTGTAGCTGGATATACACTCGTGGCTTTTGAACTGCATTCTGAGCACATTCGTACCTGAACTTCTTACAGTAACTGATATGCACTAAACATTGTCTTTTGTAATAAATAAAGGAGCCTGCAGTGTGTTAACAAGACCAATGTCAAGCCAACAGGTCCCTAGGAAAATTTAAGAGTGGCTTACCTGTTCAACTAGAGCTACGGTAGGAGCAAGAAAGACGCATAAGTTCTTCTCGGGTTTCTTTATCAGGTGACTCATCTCATAGATTAGACACACAGCAATGTGGGTCTTCCCACTCCCTGTTTCCAGATACACTATTATATTCTCCTTCAAGGCTTTTCTGCAGAGCTCCATCTGGTAACTGAGAGAAAGCCAAATGAAAAGCCTAAAAAATGAGGAGATCATAATTAAAGATCTGGTCAAACAATTCTACGAGGGAGGAACTAAATTCACACCCTTACATGTTTATCAACATCATTTGTCGCTAAAGTCTAGCAACAAATTAAACGTGGATGCATTTTAAAGAAATAATGCATACTTATTTACGGTTAATATAGCGCCATAAAGTGGGCAATTGATAAGCCAAAAAGAGACTAATCATATCTACTAATTCTTGGGAAACCAAAAGAGTGAAAAAAAGATCTTTAAATTTGAACTCCATCAGTTATGTGCCATTTGACTATTAGTACTTAAAGATGTAAGCATTGACTTTGATTATTGCTTTTGCCCTAGTTTGACTAGTCAACAAATACTTATCTCATATGTAATTACTATCTATGTTCAATTCAAAGTTATGATGTTTGAATCCTAGCCTAGAAATACGCAAAAAGTCAAAGGACAAAAAAGTTAAAAAAAAATGGACGGAGTAGATAAAACTTGACCCATCATTTATTCAGTCATCAGTCAGCAACCAAAAAACAATGGATCAAAAACATGAAGCATAAAAATGATTCAGAAAATTAAAAATTCACATCAAGATGATATAAAAAACTTCCAAATTGCCAACCAAGAATGGAACTTTAAAATTTTCCTCCGTATTTTTCCCAGCATCCAAACAAGAACCCATAGTTCCACCACCACAAGCATCAAAATTTTCTCTTCTCATTTTCTGTTTCCCTTAATTTACTGACCCAGCAACAAAAGAGAGCAAGTTCATAGTTCACAGCAAGATGCATGGAAGAAAAATTCAAAAATTGTCAACCAAGATGCAACTTTCCTCCCCTTTTTCCCCAGTATCCAGAAAAAGCAAGAACCAAGAATTTGGCTATAACCATATCTGTGTTCTTAGTTTCCAAATGAGTAGATAAAATCTTAATTTGTCATTTATTCAGTTAGCAACCAAATAAAGGGTCAAAAACATCATGCATAACAATAATCCAAAAATAAAATAAAGAAAATTCAAAAGAAGATGCTGAAAAAATAATTCAATTTGTCAAACAGGAATGGAATTTTGAGCTTTACTCCCTATTTTTCCCAGCACCCAGAATTTCATCACCGCAAGCATCAGTTTTTCTTCTTAATAACCAACCCTCCTTTAATTTACCAACCCAGCAAAAACCAAACAGTGAGCAAATTCAAAAAAATAATATTCCACAACAAGATGATGTAAAAAAGATAAAATTCAAAATTTGTCGGCCAGAACTCTCTTTTTTCCCCACCATCCAAGCAGCAAGAACCCAGAATCATTCTCCTCTCATTTTTCATTATCCCTCGATTTTCTCCTCATATTCCTGAAAATATAATCTAAAGAAACACCAAGAAAGGCAAAATGCGGAGAAATGTTTCAAGAAGGATCATACTTCCGGGCAATCTTGGTCGGGTCTTTCACGGGTCTCGGCGCCCCGACACCCGATTCTCTTCCGTCACTAACCAAAATGCTCGAGAACTGCTCACTTACTGCACAGAAGTCAGCAACGTTTCCGGTGGTTGTCGTGCCACCGCCGCCCATGGCGGCGATCACGGCGGCGCTGGGGTGGCCGGAGCTGGCAAGAGAGTTGGTTGAGCTCCCGCTGACCGGATACGAACAAAGGGCGCAAGGAATTGAAAAGTGAACTCGTTTAGCGTGAAAACCGGGGTTTAAGAAAGGTACTGCCGCGAAGCAGCAGTAACGTATACATGTATGCGTAGGTTGTACGTATAGGTGGGGCCGCGATTCTCGTACATGTGGTTCGTGGGCCCGAGCCGTGCCGAACACGTGGGAAGTTCTAAGGGTTTGTTAAAGTTACTGACTGTGGTATTTTGAATATGTGACAGACAAATTAAAAGAAAGTCAAAGGGTGTGAGACCAGAAAGTGTGAGTTTGGGTTGGTCATTCATGAAAAAGAAGCACCCACAGTTAATTGGGGAGTTCAGAGGGTTTGTTTTGGCAAGTAATAAAAAATCCAGGTGGGATTAAGGTAAACAAGGACTAATGATGTCAAAGAGCTGTTTTTGTAAAGTTTGGAGTGAATTGTAATGTATATAGATGTAGGATTTTATTTAATGTTGTAATAATTTTCAATTGCATTTATTGTTGTGTACTAAAGAAATTATGATATTATCGTTGGCGATGCAGAGGGTGCTTAAGATTGATCGTTAAATTGTTAAGTCTGTTTTACACGATTTAAAACTTGTTTCATGATATTCCTTCCGTCCCACAGAATTTGATCAACTTTTTTTTCACGCAAATTAAAGGTCTAAGTGATATATTGTGTCATTCTAGCCTTTAGAAAGAGGAGAGGAAGAAAGTGGATCAGGAAAGAGAAAACGTGTCAATTGAGTGTTAAATGTGGAGAGAGACATTAATAAAAAATTGTAAGAAGTGAGCTAACAGAAAGAAAATGAGTTGATGTAGATTTAAATGTAGAGAAAGTAATAGAATAAATAAAGTGTAAAAAGGGTAAATATATAAAAGTATCTACAAAATCTTTCGTAATTTGAAAATGAACAATTTTTCTGAGACGGCCAGAAAGAAAAGCTGATCAAATTATGTGGCGGGGAGAGATTATTATTGTTGACGGCTTAGAGGGTGTTTGCGATTAATTTTAAAGTTATGAATCCTGTTTTAAACGGTCTAAACATATTTGTTGAGTGTTTAAGGTAAAAAGAAAATGTTCAAAGTACCCTAAAAGATTGAAAAAAGTTTAAAACTAGAAACACTTTGGATGTGTTTGTATTTCTGGTTTCAAACAATTTTAGAGAAAGAGATTTTGACCCATAAAAGTATTAAATTATCCTTACATTATTTATAATATGACATTAAATGCCTTTTAAGACTGTTCATGGTAATATAAGATAATTGTAACGACCAGTCCTTAACTTCACTACACCGCAATGCCTCCCTAAAATTGCTAGCTAAGTAGGTAATTATGAATTCATGGATATGCTTGTAAGGTCGATCGCAAAATATCTCACATCGGATGTCGGATATCACAATCTCCCCTTCTTATACCTTAGTGTCATTTCTAAGGTTTGATCGCACATAACCCAGAATCTCCTTCTCTAGCCACAGCCCGAGCTTTCGAGCATCGACTCTAATAATGTCTGTGACGACCCAGTCCACAGCACCAACAAAGGGAATGTCTCTTAAAAGGGTTGCCGGCATTAAAGATAGCTCTAGTAAAATTATTTTTAAACGATATTTTCATTCTAATCTAAGAGCTATTTTTTTTATAATCAAACGGACTCAAAATGCACGGGGCTTTTGCAAGAACACAGTACAATTGAAATGAAGCAAAGAATATAACATTATGACTATTCCAAGCAAGGTATGACTTTGCAGGAAGCATTAAGCTAGCCTTTTGACTCTAAGAGATCAAAAGCTAGCCTGATTCTATTTTCTTCTCTTGAAAGGAAAAGGAAAAGGAAAGAAAAGTTTGAGGTTTAGCATGGACCGCACATCCGATTATTAGTAGGCCATTCATTGTCCTTGTGAACAGAAATCAGTCAAAAAAGGCCTAGGAGTCTAAAAAAGGCAGGTTTGAATTGTTGTCGAGCTAATTAATTTTGGAAATGGAATCAGAATTCACCCCCCTTCTTCTCTTTAGAGAAAATATTCAGTGATTCAGTAATTGCTGGGAGTTCATGTAATTCAGTAAGCCTTGAATCGCCTTCATGTAATTCAGTAATTGCTGGGAGTTCTTATTGAACTTGCAGTCACATGTGATTTGGTTAATAAATGATGTTGCACCAATATTTTTCTATTTTAAACCCAAATTTGCAGGTGAATTACTACTAGCCCACTGTTAAACATTCATAAAGTGTGTTGAATTGCTGGAAATTTTTGCTAAAAATGGTGTTTCGTGGTGGTTCTCAATGTATAAAGTGATTGACATGTTCCAAGAGCAGAGCCATTTGATTGATAGATTTGGTTAAGAAATATATTATGTATTACTACGAGTAGTAGATTTTTATAAACATTAAGAATATATATATATCTTCTAAGAAAATAATCCCATTGATTCCCCTACAAATTTTTGCAGATCTGCAAACCCACAGATGATCCAGAAAACTAGCCCCATTGACTCTTGAACAAATATATTAACTTGTTTCTCACCTGAACATCTCAATTTCCTTTACTTTGGAAAATTGCCTAGGAGTCATTAATGTTTCCTGTTATCATTTTGATGGTTGTGCAATTTACGTTTCTCTGGAGTGGAGTTTTAGATCAATAAGAAAGTGGGGATTAGTCTACTCCGATTAGATGAGACCTTTGGCCACTTAGGCATGTGAATCCCAAACCTCCGTCAATGGCAGGGGCTACAAGGGGAGCCTGCTCACCAGTTATCAACATCCGTAGGTGCTCGGTTCCCAATCGTAGCTTGAACCTTTTTTTTTTAGTATAGATCTGGGAAGTAATGAACATACAAACATTGGCATAAGGTTGGTAGGGGCTACAAGGGGAGACTCAACAAAAGTTCAACGGATTAGAATTACCGTCTTGCATGGCAGCTGGACAACAAAAATATAAGAATGGAGATGACAAGAGAAATGAGGTAAGAATGAAAACAGAAATCAAGGTTAAAAAATACTCCTATATTGAGCAAGTTTCCCATTTGAAATTATGGGCGGAATATTCAAATTTTTCGTCGAAATTCCAATTTCATAATTAGAGATTTTAGGCTTCGTTTGACAAAATTTTTTTTTTGGTTTTCAGTTTTTAAAGAGCAGTTTTTTAAAGAGCAGCTTAATTTTTTTTTTTATAAAAATAAGTGGGTGTTTGATAACCCCTTTTTTTTTTGAGGTTTTTTTTTTTGGTGTTTGGTAACCCTTTTTATTTTGACTTTTTTTTTTGGTGGTTTGCGGTGGCGGTGGTGGGGCGTAGCGGTGGTCGACTGTGGTGGTGGCCGACGGCCGGAGGTGGCTGCCGGCAGTCACCGGCGGTGCTGGCCGGCGGCCGGAGGTAGCTGCCGGCAGTCTCCGGCGGTGGTCGCCGGCGGCCGGAGGTGGCTACCGGCGGCCGGAGGTAGCTGCCGGCCATCTCCGGCGGTGGTCGCCGGTGGCCGGAGGTGGCTGCCGGCAGTCTCCGGCGGTGGCCGCCGGCGGCCGGAGGTGGCTGCCGGCAGTCTCCGGCGGTGGTCGCCGGCGGCCGGAGATGGCTGCCGACAGTCTCCGGCGGTGGCTGCCGGCGGCCGGAGGTGGCTGCCGGTGGTCGCCGCGGCCGGAGGTGGTTGTCGGCAGTCTCCGACGGTGGTCGCCGGCGGCTGGCAGTCTCCGGCGGTGGTCGCCTGAGGTGGCTGCCGGCGGTGGGAGGGTGGTGGTGGTGGTCGAAAAAAAAAAACCAAAAGTGAAAAAAAAAACCAGTTTTTGGAGTTTTTTTTTTTACTCTGCAGTTTAAAAACTGGTTTTTTAAATTGAAAAAAAAATGGTTACCAAACGCTCTTTTTTTTTCAGTTTTTAAAACTGAAAAAAAAAAGAGGGAAAAAATTTTTGTCAAACGGGGCCTTAGTTTGGATAACCAGGGTTAAGGATTGCTATCCAGCTAAATGGAGAGCACACTCAGTAGTAAAATGGCCTAGGTGTTACTTTTGAGTGGATGTCTAACACCACGTAAGCCAATGACACGGTGTTAGACAACCACCGAATATTTTCTCCTTCTTTTGACGTATATGGGTGCTAAAAACTGTAATTTGAACAACATAAATGTGCTTTCATATTATTAAAATGGTAATTAGTTACACGTTAGCACTTTTGTAATTCTAAAATATGGTATTGGAACCGGTTGATTCATGCTCTTCACGTGACTTTACGGGATTAATTGGGTTTTGCTGCTATTTTAGTCTTGTTGCCCTTTCGTGTTTGTGGGTTGCGGTGGCTATTAGTATTTGATGGGGCTCTCATACCCTATCCTAACTTCCTTTTAAACCCTGCTAGGTGGTTTTCCCCTTTCCCGTCCTCAAGGAGTTAAAATCAAATCAGGTGAGTTGGTGTGTAATGACACATTTTTTGTGCTATTGATGGACGCGAAAGTTGTATCACTAAATCCCGTCGTATACATGACGATGTTAATTTTTTTGTAAGTAGATTCATACTCCCCATGGGTTAAAAAGTCGACCATTAATTACATCAACGAAAATTTCAAATTAAAGAAAAAAAAACGAACAGTAAAACATAAGCAAAAACGAAGGTTGCAAATTTAAGCATAGAAAAAAATATTCTTTCATGATGTGGTTCATACAATGAGACTTGCTACATCGAATATAAATTTTATACAAAAAAAGGTATCAAGAATGAAAAGAAAAAGTTCAGAGATTGAATAGACAGAGATAATATATTCCGTCACCCAGCGGTCCCCATATTTGACGAGCTTTAAGAAAATTGACGTGAAGACCACTTTTTTGGGATGAGCTTCATGAAAAGAAGGTCCTTTCTTTTACTTTTTTCTTCCTTTCTTTCTCGCACTATATTTCTATATTTTGCTTTCCCAATTTCTCCTCTTCCTTTCGCTTCTTACATATTTCTCTAAGATGAGTTTTCTCTTTTAATAATTGTTGTGTACCGACGTAGAATAACATGAAGCTTCTCGTTTGTCAAGAACCCGACAATCTGTAGCCCGTGCCTACCATGGTCAAGAAGTTTCGAAATGACATTTTCATTAGGGTGATATTAGTGTAATTTTAACTATTTAAAACAGAAAAGACCATTTTGTTGTTCAGACTGATATGCACTTTGACTGTTTGTGCTGATAAATTTGACAAAGCTCATGGAAACTAATCTTAAACAAAAAAATATAAAGGCGAATCTCTTGATGTTTATGGGTACATCTTCTCACCATAAAAAGTCCATATTTCACTATCAAGAACAAGTAATGAAGTGGTTGTCAAAATTCTTCTACAAAATTGTAATTTATCTGTTCAAGATTTATCTTATATCTATTTTTACTGCCGACATGTTTAACAGTAAGATGATTAAAATACCTATAGCGTATCAATTTTAATCCACTAGAAAAAAAATTAAAAAATATGAATATGCAAATACTCTCTGCTAGATAATGATACAGAAACACATACCAAGAACTAGGAAACAAGCAAACGCTGGGTAGCATCTAACATGGTTTTTCTCTTAAATATTAGCTTCAGATGCTAGATTCGTTCCGTAATACTCTAATATTAGCTTCAAATTCTAGATTGATTTTCGACCTCATTAGAACATATGTAATTTAATTTATGAGCTAAATAGGGTCCTTACCCGACATCTGTGTACCCGCTCCTCGTCTAATTTGGAGAGGTACCGTAAACGTTCTTTTGGAAAGTTTTTTAATCTATTCAAAGATGCCTTCTTAAAGTTTTCTTTTTGCCTGCATTTAAAGTAATAATTCAGGAAAAGTCAAAATACATATATTCAAAATGTGTTCTTACACTTACCTTCAGTAATTAAACAATGACTTAGACATAATTGAAGAAGATCCCCGAGCATTGCACGGGTTGGTAAGCTAGTTAAATATGAATGAAAAAATTAAAAGAACAAGGAGATTGTAACTACTTGGCCCTACCAAGATAGGATCTTGTTTTATTTGCATACCTTCGGACAAGGTGGCTTGACTTAGGTAAGGATGCACTAATCTCTTGTGCAGCTTGTG
Organism: Escallonia herrerae; assembly: GCA_033070095.1. NCBI lineage: Eukaryota > Viridiplantae > Streptophyta > Magnoliopsida > Escalloniales > Escalloniaceae > Escallonia > Escallonia herrerae. The sequence goes on from JAVXUP010002053.1 coordinate 20,824, forward strand.
CAGGTAGCTTTCGATGGAGATTTCTTGGCTATAACACTATTTTTCTTCGGCCGCACCCAGATTTTCAAGGAGGTTTGTGCCCATTTCTTGACGTCGAAGTGATAGTTTGATTGTCGTTGATTGACCAGGTCATTGGCCCGTCCTTCCTCTTGCTTTGTTGGTAGAGTAGTGAATCTGGGGATGAAGAAATGTCCACAGGGTCACCTTCAACGACCACATCCTCACACTCCAACTCGAGTGCCAAAAGCAAACCTTACTTGACTGCTAACACTTTCTGCCATTTTTGCACTTCTGCCTGAAATATATACTGAATCCGGGGATGAAGGTATAATTTACTTGGGTAAGATTAAGGACTTGAAAAGTAGAAATCATTGTCCATAATGTCATGCACACTTCGGAGAAATAGTAAAATTGCAAACAACATCTAGTACTAAATCATATAAACCGATGTTGGGCATGGTTGTTTCCAAGTTTGACACTACAAGTTAAAGCCGTTTAGCAGAAACGACCTAAGAAAAGGGAAATTACTTCCGCATGGTGTCCACACCTTTACGCGGAGTATGGCAGCCATTCTAGTGTTTCACCAGCAAACATCGGAATTATATCACCGGACTCGTACGGATATGATTCTGGCACCTTCCATGAGGACTTCGTTAATGTAATTTTTGATGTGTTTCTCGGAAGCCCATAGAAGTCTGGTCCATTAAAGCTTGTAAACGCCTCTAGCTTATCCAAAGCACCAGCCTAACATTGAAATACACGACGACATAAAAACCGGTAGTAAGAATAAATTATTAGCTTATCAAACAAAAGTAAGTTCTTTCATTGTAACGGTGATACGATGTCAGATTGATGACATGATATCACCAGCCAACAGCATTTCCTCAAGTTGCCATCAAACATCCTCGTCATTAAATATTGCCCGACAGCAGCTCCTAGCAAACTAGCGGAAGAAGCTTTCACGCCTTCAAAAAATCGAATTTAAAATTTCAAGCTTCTTCAAACCTGCCCGCCTGATTTGCCTTGCCTAACTTTCTAGCTCCAGCCTCTCATCTCTTGTGTTTCAAAAATGAAGCCCTAAAACATAAAACTGTCCCTAGCCTTTTTACCTGTGGCCTCTCTCGTCATCTTTCTTTCTTTTTCCAGATCCATTGACCAAGAAGTCCAATGATAGATCAGTGTTATCAAAAGCGCGCCTAGGCGCAAGGTGCAACCGAGAGTAGGGAGCGCACCTCACTTAGGGCTAAGCGCAAGATTGACGCTCTCTTCATAATCCCTGTATTTAAGTTTTTTTCCTTTTGTCCAATTTTTAGGTTGTTTCTCCTAATCCGTGCATCCAGATTCTTAAATCAACTTATGCTAGTTGATGTTGCCTATAATCTAGTTGATGGCCATCATGTTCCATAAGGATACTGAACTCCCAATCTTTGCCCTGAAGCATTGTACTACTTATTCCTAGGAATCTACGCATAGTTACTATTTGCAAACTTATTTGCAATAAAGATCCTAAAATTAGGTTTCATACACAGGATTGATTCTCGAACGGGACAGAGTTTTTGGATTGAGAAAGTTTAGTTCTTGGTAAATTGTTGGCATATCCACATGTTTTCAAGCATAACTAATAGAGTTATTGCCTTTATCTAATTTAGTTGTTTTCTAGTCTAGAGGACAAAGTTAGCAGACTTCAAGCGTGGATACAACGGTAAAAGATGAAAGTAAAATATAGCCAAGGAAACTTAAATGCGGTCGACTCTCTTAACGCAGCCTATCATAAGATACTATAAAGTTGCTACGTAATCAGTATTTTACTGACAAACAAGAACACTTTCGGTGCAGAAGTTAATTGGTCGTTATTTTGCTTAGCCTCCATTTAAAACGAGTATGGCAGCAACCTCCACTCACAGTAGGGCCAGATCAACGAGATTTACTTGAACAAGTATAAGGGCTGATACACGATTTTGCATTAATCACGGTAAGGGGTTTAAAAAAAATAATAATAAAAAAATAGATCCTGATAGCATTACCTCTTCAAAAACTTTAGCGTACAACGATAAGGCGACGGGAGCATTGTAAATACCGGCGCATCCACAAGAAGATTCTTTTCTTCGTCTCTCATGAGGGGCACTATCAGTTCCTAGGAAAAATCTTTTACTTCCACTTGTCACAGCTGCCACAATTGCCTGTCCTAGATGAGAAGCAGCCATAATAGGTCAGACTGACATGCTGCCCCTGGGGCTGGATAAGTAAAAAATGAATTTGTGAAGAAAAACATTTGAGAGTATGCTCGTATCAAGAAAAACTAAAAATCGGCAAACGCGAATGGTTCTCAAGATTTTTCCATTATCCTTAAATAAACGTCTTTTTTCTAGATAATCGGAAGTAATCCATTTTCAATTCATATAATTCGAAAGCCAAGAATCATGCAAATTTATTGCTTATGTTTTCTTTCTGTTCGTAAAAGTATTTCTGGTTTTTCTTACATGTTTCATTTCAAATTTTATGATAAACTGCCTTCATTTGTTCAAAGTTGGTTATAAATCTTTGGCAACACATCTTCATTCTTGAGACCAATAAAACATCACTGAAAATGCTTTCCTATTTTCTTCAGAAAATACATACATATCAAATGTGTGCAATCCCAAAATCCTCAAACTCAAGTCCAGTGTCAGCTAATTACAAGCATTTTACTAAACTATATAAAACTAAGTTGCTTTTCAGCTTGGTTCAAATTTCTCAATTATGGATATTATGAATCAGTGTATACTGCTGTAACAGGCACAACCGTGTTACAACTACTTCACGTAATCTTCATACATAATCAAACTTTTAAACGATTATGTACTGTGGAGTCGATTGCCTAAATAATACTATGTTGGATTATGGACTTCAAGAAGCTAAAGCTTGGCCACTGGTCACCCTTTGAAGTGTAGAAATAGGGGTGGCAATCTGTTTGCTTGTAAAACACTTTGCCATATGGCCTTGCGCCCGTAGGGTGAATGTTATATTGTTTATAGTGGGCGGGCGTGCCACCTGTAAACACATTTCCCAATAAATCAATGGTCTAGCTTCCCGGGGATGTGCCTCTCAGACTTCTTTTCAAAATGATTTATGAAGACTTGGGAATACTCTTAGGGTGTGTTTGGATATAGGATTTGAATTGGGGATTTGACTTTAGTAGGGTATTTGTAAATCACTTGGACAAAATATCTTGTTTGGATAGTTCAAAAGGGAATTTTCGAAATTTCAGAGTGATTGAACTGTGAATTTGGGGTCGCCAAATCCACAGTTCAAATTACTAGTTTGAAATAGTTATTTGTCAAATCCACTTCAATCAGTAATTTACAAATCCACAATAACTAGTTCCCTATTTTTTAGGAATCCTGCCTCCCACTTTTTTTAACAACCTTTTGCTTCCTTTCTTCCAAACAAGATATTTCAAAATGATGGAATTTGTAAATCATGGGATTTCGAAATGAGGGCATTTAGAAATACCAAGTATTTCAAAATTACATATCCAAACACACCCTTAGAGCTCCTTTTGCTTAATGCTTTAAGACTTTTTAGTGCTATTTATGTTATTGCTACTCCTATCTAGTATATTCCTCCTCCTAATAAAACCAAGTTTATATATACGTTAAAAATAGGCAGTTTACCTTCGTCGTGCTTATAGAGATTCTTATAAAATGAGAACACTTTGATTCAATAAAGCTACAATTCAAGAATTGGATACATTTTAGTGGTTGTTTAAGTGAGTTAAACAGCAGTTACTATGATAAATCTGTTAACTTAGGGTAAACAGAGTTGTGCTAGGGTAAACTAGGAGCTAGTTGTGGTGCCGAAGATTTTAACTGATACAACATTTGTGACTAATACAGTTGGGCTCTCAATTATTAGCTTCAGGTAGATCCAATCAGGATGTCACTGTCCCAGCATGCCTGTTTTACCCTTCAGTTCATGTTAAGCTTCCTTAATTTGATTCTACCTGCCACATGTTGCATTTGGATCGGACCTCATTTTACCTTCTTGTCTAAGTTTTCATCCAGCCTTTGCCACTTTTTCCACATCTCCTCATGATGACATATTGCACATTTAAAACTTCAAATCTTGTGTAAGCGAGCCATGTTTGCTTCCTTAGCCCAGGACCTGCCACGTGTCAATCAGTCATTAAACCCATTTGATTTGACAGTTTGTTAACAGTCACCTAACTTGTCTTGAACGGAGAATTACCCTTTTGGCTGATCCCTAACTCCACATGAGACCTTGATGCCTCGGGACGAATCAGCCTTGCTAGGCTGAGTCATTATATTTTTACTTGGTGCAAACATAATCACAACACAAACCCATTCGTTCGCCCGAACCCACCACTTAAAAAAGCCCCCCAAACCTGCCCATTAAACCATTAGCTCATGGTGGGTCAGTTATTTTTAGAAGCCAATAACCCATGGTTTTTGTTGGTCGTAAATAGGTGCTCTTATTTTATAATTGTAAAATTTAGTTTGACTTTTTCAGTCAAAAGACTCCAAAACTTGAAAATTTCTTAGTTGTACCCGGACGAGGGACCTCCCATGCCTCAATGATGGCCCATATATCGCCACTTGTTACCACCTGCCATCGCATCGCCATCATCATTTTGTCGTTGCCATCACCACCCTTTGGCCTGTCATCACCGTCGCCACCATACGAACCACAACCAAGCACCACGATCACTCCACAAGCTTTGAGGAGTTCTTCTCTCAGATATTCCGGCTAAGACATGGAGCTAGATCTTCAAGCCATAGCCATTTTGGCTTAGAACCATCATAGATCTATGTTTTTGGTGGGGAATGATCATCTCCAAACTTCTAATGGTTCACTCAGAAAATGGTGGCAATGGCATTCTGAGTGGTGGTGGTTATAATAGCGGTAACAGCGTGGGGGCCAGTGGTTGTGCATATGGTGACGGTAGACTGGTGATCGTTGTGGTTCCTCTTGCGTAATAGCGGCGGATGTTGTGGGTAAGGTGGCCACACTGTGAGGTGGTGGTGGTGTTTGAGTCGTTACTCGTTAGTCAAGATGAAGCGGAGGAGAGTATAAAAAGAACTTACTAGGATCATATTGGATATTGGTCACTTTGTGTTGATGGGCGGTACCAACCCCCTTAAGGATGACACGGTTTACTAACAAGTAAATGGGTTGAAATGGGTGAGCCACCCATTTATACACATCCCAGTTAACCGATTTCCAAAATCAACCCATCCAATCTCCCAGGAAACCCCAGTAGAAGTAACGGCGTGATATAGGTTATCAAGGGTAGAGAGTAGGAGATTGTGCCATTGAGACAAACATACTGTTCTCGAAGTAAAAGTATCTAGACTAAAGCAGCAAAACACAAAAGTGAAAATTATACTCCTAAGAACATAGTAGATTTGATCCCTGACAATGTTCAAATACCTCAGATGTCATCTTATGATTGGTATAGAATTGAAATATGCTACTATAACGGAATGATGATATCATACTTGACAATGGGATCGAGGCTAAACAAGACTAATAGCATGCAGACTGAACCATACAGTGGTAAGTGATAAGCTTCAGATCAATAGTTATAAATTTTGAAGTACTGAAGGGTCCATAGCACCTTAAAAGGGCTCAAAATAACTATGTTATTTGTTAAGAGAACTAAGAGAAGTGCAAAGGCAAAGTTCAAAATTTGGAGTGCTTCATACCTCTAAGAACTTAGAGATAATCAAATATGACAAATATGACAAATTCAACCCACCAAAAGTAGTTCAAAACCCTTGATAATAGTTTACTCACCACAAAAATAGAAGAAAACTAGAAAAGACAGAACTCTGAGCAATGGTTCATCTGGTCTATAATCCCTATAGGAGGCTCAGTAGCTATGAAGCGGCCACCTCCTATGGGTCGAGGTATCGTGTCTCCACCTGCCAGCACCTCGACGCTTCACTGACCTCTAGACACGTGTTAGACACCTTCGCGAGGTGTTCAATTTTTTGAAATATGAAATTAACTATCGGTCACTGTTGTGGACAATCCTTGAAGAAGTGTCAAATACTTCTTGAAAAGTTTGGACAGATACGGAGCTGAAATGTAATATTTAAAAGTTATGCTGGGCATGTGGATATTAAAGTAGGAAGTTCGGGATCTTTTTAGGAATAAAAAATTAGGCAAACCCTAAAAACCAACAAATCGTACATCCCTTCCTTTGTTCTCATCAGAGGATCTTGTCGGAGGATTGTCGACGAGTTCTAGCCGGAGGTACTGCTGCTTGTCTTTCTTTCTCTTTTTTCATTTTAACGTACTACTGCTCTTGTTTCTTATCTCTTAACTTTTCCATAATGTTTACATTCCCCCTATATCCTTTCTTTTGCAACTAAGAAGAAAGACAACTTTTGCAATTTCATTCCAATTAACTTCTTCAGTTTGCTGTTTTCTCTCCTTTCTGCACTATTGAAACTGATGCTTAAATTTTGCTTGATTTCAAAAATGGATTTAAGTGATGCTAGTAGTGCACTAAGCTCAGCTTTGCAGATCCAAGTAAACCTCTGTGGAGCCTCATAACAAGGTGTATCAATGCTGCACAGGTGTAGGAAACTTGACTTGGGAGTGCAATTCTAGAGGTGGATGTGCTTGAAACTTGGTCAGCGCATAGATGAAAATATATAAAAGTATTTAGAGGTGTCCCACGGTGTGCAATTAGGAATTTTCGGTGTCCCAGTTGGTGTTGCACGCGGTGTCGGCATCCGTGCTGCGTAGCTCAGTAGGGAAGTAAGAATGCTTAACTCAGACACCGATACGAAGTATATCGTGTCATAAAAACATTAGGTCTCCAACAAAAACACCAAACAAAAGTATATATTAGCACGTGACTCTTTTGACTATTGGAAGGTAGTAGTAAATACATACTCTGGATTTCTCTTTTGAGTACTGGAAGACAGTAATAATGTGGCTGCAATCCTCCTTGAAACAGGGAATTTCTGTTGAGAAGAAGATGCTGTGGGGTAACAGTTGCTGCAACAAATCCTTACAAGTATAGGCAGATCAAACATCAGCGTCTAAAATTGTTCAAAAAAAAAAAAAAAAGGACAGCGCTAAAGGGAAAAATCAAAGATAGGTACAGAAGGTATAACTAATGTATACCTTCATTGCAAGACTCGACAAACCTAACAGCATCCATAGTGGTTACATGTTCCATCACAACCTTCAGCTGTGGAAACTTTTGTATTAAAGGTTTCAGAACAGTGTCAATGTATATCTTTTCACGATCAAACACGTCAACCTCATGATCTGTAACTTCCCCATGGACCTGTAAATAAACGCCACAAAATGAATTTGAATCTCATTTAATTAAAAGTTACTAGCCTGCTATGGAAGCATGTCAAAGCGCATACAGATTTGAGAATTAACCGATGACAAATTGTTGGGCTTCTTCTATTTTGAACATGACATGAAGGCCTTTTTCTGCCTGAATATCCCATCGTACATATACCATAAGAAAGGATTTCCAAAAATACTTAAAATCTTATGTTGGCAGGACAGGACGGTACTTCAGTTAAAGTCTAATTCACTAAATAGAATCTGAGATAGTTGACAACCTAATGAAGGTCGTACACGGCAGACTATCCGACCAGCTACATGCCTGTTTTTAAGATTGTTTACAAGAGCCTTGTACGACCAACGTAAACAATTACTGAACAAACTTTTATGAGTGGGACCATATAGGAACACCTATTGAACATAGTTCTCTTTCTTCAAAGCCTAGTTTCACAAATTTACATAAACAGCTGCGGTAATATTATCAACAAGAAAAGTTTATACTTACAAGCAGAGGCATATTTTGTATAACCATCTCCTCCAAAACAGGTAGGCACTTTCCAAATAGATCAGTAACACCATCTTGAGAATTTGTTGTAGCACCAGCAGGGTACATTTTTACAGCAACTATAACTCCACTCTCCCCTGTAAAAGCAGTTTCATGTTGAAAAATATTAGGGCTGAAAAGCAATCAGAATTTACTGTTCAAACAGTTCTGGCTTATTGCAGTTCACTTTAAAGCACCAGCAGGATCCCTACCCTTTCTGAATGCCAAAAAGAATTCAACAAAAGAATTCGGTCAGTTAAAAGGAAATTATAAAAGCTCTTTGAATCACTACAATGCGTCTTTTAAATAAATGATCATACAAGTGGAAGCAAAGGAAACAATCACCCGTAGGAGATTTACCTTTACAATAAGTGTACTTTTCTTGATTTGGAACAACACATAAAAGCGCATATCAATCAAGGACGATAGGGTGATTCTCTAATCTCAGACCACTCATCCGCTGTTGGCAAATCCTGCCCCTAATGGAAATCCATTAAAGCGTGCTCCAGACTATGTTACATGGACTCGGTACGAGTATCCAGATCGGATACGTGTCCAAGTGTCAGACTCGTCTAATTTTGAAAACGCAAGACACAGGGACACGGCAAAATGTTCATATTTATTATTGCTTTTTAGTTATTTCGAAGGCAAAAAGGTGTTTTATGTGATGCATTTGGTTTTAATTGACAACTTATCTCCACTCAAAGCAACTACTAATTAAACAAAAGACTATAAGATAGTATCATAATGGCATATCCTATGAGATGTGTCGGACACATATCCCATACCCATGTCCAAGTGTCGAGTGTCCGACACGGGTACTTCACGCAAAACCGAAGAGTCCATGTAACATAGGCTCCAGAATAGAAGAGAATGGACCTAATGATGCCTTCTCCATCCGATATTGGAAGTAGGAGATCGACTGGCACCGATGTGAGTGTACGAAAAATACACACGAACAAACACCACAATATGCTTTTTTCCTAATTGCTTCATTAAAAGTTACTGATGTCCTTCCGTCTATATTAACTTGCAATACCATAATTGACGAGTATATTATGAAAACAGAACAGTAAGTTACCGATGAAGCCCAAATTGCCTTCTCATGAGTACAGAAGTATTAATAGGACAACAAAAGCACTTTGGTCTTTAAGAAATTTGCCCACCCAGATAGCATATGTTTGTATATCAATATTTATGATATTAACGCAAAATGTGAAATTTTCTTTTCGGTGTCGTTTAAGACAATAATAACACTAGTATCGAGTGAGGTAGTATGTATTGGAAAAGCCAATAAGAAAAATAACTAAGTGATAGATGAATATGTTGAACATATTACTCAAAAGATTTACACCAATGAACGCGTGAACTACTATAGCATGCACAAACAAGACAAGAGGTAAGCTACATTCAGTTGCAACAAACTAGTATAGCATGCATAGATAAGATAAAATTAAGCTACACTCAGCTGCAATAAAATCTTATAGCATGCACAAACAAGATAAGAGTTAAACTACATTTAGTTGCAACACTAAATCACGCGTAAATAGGCACTAGTCCAACTGAGACTAAAATAAACAGCATAAAAATTGTGATATTCAAAAAGATACAAGAGACTCCTGGAACAGATCATGAGTTAGACTCACTGGCTAGTTTGATCTCATCTGGACTTGTTGCATCTGTCAGATATAGTGTCATAAGAGGTGTGAAGTCACTATTAGTAGGCAAGGCCTTCAAGATGGATTTCCGATATGCTACGGCAGCAGATGTCGTGGTAACTGGAGGTCTGAGATTTGGCATGACTATTGCCCTTCCAAATTGACGTGCACTGTGTGCATAATCAAATCAGATATAAGAGGAAAGCAGTTTTCAACTCTTCGCTACACAACTGGACTTAGTACAACAACATTGGACTATGAAAATAAAGCAGTTAAAGATATAATCACCTGTGTGAGACGACAGCTTCAAGAAGGTCACCATCACGTAAATGAAGATGCCAATCATCAGGTCGAGTTATAGTGAGCTCCCTCTTCTCAATATCGGCATGTAGCGGAATAGCCCTCTAATTCCAGCAACAGGAAACTTTGATGCCTATTTTGAGAAATATTAGTAGATTATTTGCTTTAAAAGCAACGCATCAAAGCAAAAAAACTGCAAGGAGGAAGTCCTTAAAATCTTCTATATTAACTTCTACTATAACAGCAATGCTAACCGGTGCATAATGTAAAGTATAACCATGGAAGTACTATACATTTCATATCTCGGTGCATCAGCACGATCGGATCCATAATAAATCCAATACAAACACGTATTATCTTTTTAATGTAATCTACTTCTATACACCATTATGTAACTCCAACCTAACCATTTAGTTCAAGTATGAAATCTAAAACACTTCTATATCACTTGGTGTTCGTGCATATTTCCAAACTGACCACTTGGATCTTAAGTCTACCAAGCGATCCTAACCACTGCTACAAAAGGGATTATGCACAAACAATTGACCACATGCTCTAAAAGCTTAAGCTGCAACAGAATGCCGATCGTATATGTCATGCTTAAGAACACACCTCATGTGCAAACCCTGGTTGCACGTAAGAGACAAACTTACGGAAACTAAATAAAAATGGGGCTGAGCCCAACACCTTGGAACGAGGTTTTGAGAAACGGTGCAAATCAAGTAGTCACATGCGCGCACACACTGCTTCAAACTTCCAACTGATAATTTATAGATCCTACATTTAGACAATGGCACCACCGCATACTTTCAGTTCTGCATAAATCGCCACATACCAACTAAATTATTCTTTTAAGACCAAGAACGATATTCATAATGAACTCTCAAACCCAAAAACACTTCAAATACTTCTTAGGGTTCCAAAACTGTAGGAGAAATACAACATGAAGAAAATCTTATTACACTTAGAAAACCATTAATAAGCTTCACCCTCACACGAACACTCAGAAACAAAAGCAAAGCATTCGTTTGATTATAGGAATTAATGGCATTGTCAGTTTCTCTCCATACCAACTATATGGACTAAATCAATGACTTAAAAAGGGTCTTACCATCTGGCGTTTTTCCTTGTTTGAAACGCCTGTCTTCTATGAAGAATCGGAATTTCGTATTTCTGTAGGATCCTCCCTATCTTCTGATCGAGCATGTGTAGATATATGTTGCCTGGTAGGGCCGATAGTGATACACTGTGAGGGACGGAGTAAGGGCCCTTCTCACCTCCTATTAGGCTCTGCGTAAACGTAGTCTCATGCTCCCGAGATGAAGCTTCCCGACGTTGAAAGCAAGCCTGTTTTATAGGGCAGGGGCACAGGACTGAAAAAGGGTCAAGGAATTGACTAATATGGCATCAATCGACTCTGTGGATTCTGTTTCTTCCGAATATCGATCCTATCCTTCCGTCAAATCATGTCTTTGAATTGTGCACAATCAATAGGTTAGAATCAGCACGCCATTGCACCAATTCATCTGCAATAGAGAATACACAGCAAAAGATTAGCTTTCATAAACAGAAGCAGGGAACCCAGAAAGTAACTCAAAAAGTGACCTGGTCAAATGGGATTTGAAATGTACAGTGGGATTTGACATGATTTGGTTGAACGAATGAAACCCGCACTTACTCCTTGCCCCCTATTCTTAACGTCACGCCTCTTCTTCTTCTACCTTTTTCCTCCCTCCCGTTGATTTGCGAAGTGACGTGCTCTCCAGTTGCAGTTCTTTGTAGTTGTGCTGGGTTGGGTTTTGGGGCGTTCGCGTCAAAGGTCGCACGCACCAAACAGTTCAAATGATTCGAACTGCTCAAACGGATCAAGCCGAACTGAACCTTTTATCTATCTTAACGAATCGTTTTTATATTTATCAAACCGATCTTAGTTTAGTTCAGTTTAGTTCGGTTGACAATTTATATTTTTAAACGTCATATTTATTGATAATTTTTACGTACTAAGTGAATCCTGATATAGCTAAAAATATTTCTCTAATTTACGGACGACACGTGGCAGTTATGACACGTAATCAATACTGGCTCATTATTGATATGTCATTTACCGTATCAATCACCGGTAGAATCCTAAAGAGGTTCTGACTCTATCAGTTCAGATTGACGTGAGATCCTCTAGGATCCTAATTAGATTCTGATTGGAGTTAAGCAAAGCCTAGTCCTACTAGGACTCCTCCTTCTACCACTATATAAAGGGGTCAAGTCCCTCAGGTAAAGACAAGTTCACACACATATTGTCACGCCCCCAAACCGGGAGGCCGCGACTTCAAAGCAAATCTCATGATATACTATTACCATATAGGTGATGATGGTATAAACAGAGTACTAAAAGCCTCTAAACATAAAGTATTACCAAAACTAACAAAAGTCTATTACAACGCATTTCCAAAAATATGCCCATACAAAAGGATTCCTAATCGCAGCGGACAAATAGATATACAAAACAATTCTATCAAATTACCCCAACAGGATAAAGTCCCCAAAAGAAATAAACTACAAAGTTTATCAAACCAAAAAGCAAAATCTCATAGCTCCAACGCTGCCATAAGAATCAAGAGTCACTTCCTTCACCTGTGGCAAAGGCAAGGTAAGAAGACAAAGGGGTGAGCTCAAATAGCCCAGTAGGGTAAACATATGGTAAGATGTCAAGCAATAATGACGTATCTAATAACGAAATTGGATGAAACAGACCAATCATGTCTTACTATCACATATCGAAGCATCAAAGATTTAGCATTTAACCCAAAACATATTTCAATTATATGTAGGGTATGCTACAAACATGCGATGACTATGGTGGTCATAAGACCCAAATGTCGAACCAAACATACAAATATCAAACGCGTGCTCCGGAGCATACTAGGAGACTTCGGCTCTCTAGTATAACAAACATGTCTCCAAAGGATCCTCTCAATTTGAGAGTTGTTCAACATAGTCAATGTCAATCTTAAATTGACGGTCACAAATGTACAAATTCAAAGTTTAGCATCATTAAGGCACAAATGAGAAGGGGTGAACAATGTTCTTAAGAGATAAAAGTGAAGCAATCAATTACAAACGGCATAGATGAATCAAAGTGACGAAAGTATAAGCCTTCGAATTTTCGAAGATACCTTTCCACAGCAAAAATCGTATAAACCCTTACCTCAAACAAGCTTTTGAACAAAAGAAAATCTTAAAGCAGCACTCTAGCGCCAATGAGCTTTCCAGGCCTCCTATTCTCTCTCTCCGCCGCAAAGGAGCAAGAAATCGAGAACAAAAAGGCTAGAAGGAAAATAAAGAAACTATTTATATGAAGGTAAAATTTCACTATTCGTTCGAAGCAAACACAAGTATTAGTCGACTAAAAAAAAAGCTTAAATTCTACTAAAACTGTTTTAAATTCGACTAAAAGTGTTTTGATTCGACTAAAAGGTTTACATTCGACAAAAAGTTCAAATTCGACTAAAACACCTTAAATTCGACTAAAAAGTAACTTTTAGTCGACTGAAAGTACTGTTCATCGATTTTTTTTTTAATTTTTAACTTTGCTTAACATAAGGAATGAAAAACTTTGGGGTATTACACATATACAGTGTGTCTTTATTACTTCTCAGAGTTCTACATTGTTAGCCATCTCTGACTTAAGCATCGGAGCGTTCCCCGCCGGAACCCCACCCGGCGGTCACTCCGTGTTCTCTTTGGCAGGCCTGATTTCTGATGTGGTTCTCGATCCAGTTTTTAGCTACAACAGATTGGCACCATCTGTGGGACCACTACAGGAAACATGGCCAATCATTCTTCTTCCAGCGACTCTTCGCATAGTCGTCCTCAAAACCGTCACGCCTTAACGAGCAGCCCTCGTCGACTCAGTCGTGACCAGCGTTTGACACCTTCACGTCGTCATGCCGGTTTTGCAGAAGACGCATACGTGAACGTAACCTCTGCGACTCTCGAATCAGAAATCAGACCTCAGAGAAAGCGATCTCCGGCGTCTGCTCTGAAAAATGGGGACCCTCGTCATCGCCTAAACTGACAGCTATTCAAAACACCCCATGATGACCTTACAAAAGAGATCCACGAATTAAAAGATGTCGTGAACACTCTTCAACAAAAACTCGACATGGCAGTGGCTCCGCCGTCCACTCACCATTCTCATCTTGACCCCAGTGACCTTCGTCTTCGTCTCACCTCCAGATCAAGTTACGGCCGCAAATACCAATCAACGGCCGATCTGACTTACAATCCCAAAGAAAAGAGCAGAGACCACATAACCAGGAGTGGATCTTGTTATCGACGTGATCCAACAGCCGAAGACAGTACCAACTCTTCTCCCGAACTGGTCGTCAGAGCCTAGACCCCTCAAAGATCTACCCACAGGAAGAGGGCGCCTGAGTCTCGTTCTCTAGAATGAGACTCCTGGAAGGTGGTCCCTAGATATCATTCTCCAGAACGATCTCCCCCAAGGGATGAACTAGATATCCATTGTCAGAGGCCATCCAGAAAGCAAAACTGCCTCCCGATTTTTGTATGCCTCAATGTGATCTCTACGACGGCACCGGAGATCCAGGAGAACATGTCTACCAGTTTGAAACAAACATGCTCTTCCTCCAGGTCTCAGACGCTGTCATGTGCAGAGCCTTCCCCACCACTCTGAGGAAGGCTGCGCATGCATGGTTCAAATCTCTACAGCCAAGATCCATCTACTTATTTGGCCAATTATCGAATCTCTTTCAGAAGCACTTTATAAGCAGTCGCTCCCGAAGGAAGAACTCGGCGAGTCTACTGAACATTGTGCAAGAGAAAAACGAGTCTTTGGCATGCTTTCTGGGACGATTCAGCGCAGCCACTTTGAAAATCGATAACTTGGATGAGTCCGTGAAGTATATTGCATTCCTCCGAGGCCTTCGACTCACATCTAAGTTCTCATTCTCTGTGAACAAAAGTCCTCCAGGTAACATGAAAGCCTTTCTCAAGAAGGCTAACAAATATATTCAAGCTGAAGAATACTTGGAGACACACAGAGAACGACGTGGACAAGAAAAGGAAGAAAAGAAGAAACGATCTCAAGAGGTAACTCCCCAGGAAAGAAAGTCAGCAAAACATTCTAAGCGTGATGAGCGGCGTCCGAAAGAGCCGTTTGCTTGGGAAAATCTGACACCTCTCAACACCAAACATCACAGATTCTTCACGAGATCAAAGACAACAAGGCTCTCTAGTGGCCGGACAAACTAAAATCTCGACCAAATAAACGGAACAAAGATTTATGGTGTCACTTTCACAGCGATCATGGCCACACAATTGACGATTGCGGGTCGCTTAAATGAGCAATTGAGGCCCTTATCAAGCGTGGCCAGTTGAGAAAATTTGTAGCTCCTAGAGAAGGAAGACAACAAACGCCTCCGACCATAGAAGAAAGAGAAGATCGGGAAGAGAATGCGGGTACAATCAACACTATATCCGGAAGATTAGCCACATGAGGTTCATCAGGACAGGCTCGAAAAGCATACGCCAGAGAAGTGTGCATAACGAGTCAGCCCCCAAATAAGAAACAGAAGACGGTACCCGTAGCGGCGATCACCTTTTCTGATGAAGATTCAAAGGATATAAAAACTCCTCATGATGATCCATTAGTCATCGCAATTAAAGCTAGGAACTTTGATGTAAAACGTGTCTTGATTGATAACGGAAGTTCCGCAGAAATCTTATTTTACGATGCATTCAAAAAGATGAACATTCCAACGGACCGTCTACGAAAGATGAATACACCGTTGTATGGATTCTCCAATCATCCAGTTGCAGCCAAAGGTATTATCGCACTCCCAGTTACGATTGGCACACCTCCGGCACAAGCCAACTTCATGCATGATTTTGTGGTGGTAAAGGTCCCTTCAGCATACAACGCCATATTGGGACGACCAGCACTCAATCAGTTATAAGCTGTAGTGTCAACTTATCACCTCAAGATGAAGTTCCCCACGGAACGCGGGATTGGAGAGGTGAAAGGCGACCGGACTACAGCTCGTCAGTGCTACGTGACTTCATGCCGATCAAAGAACAAAGAAGCACTCATTATCGAAGACCTCCGGGAAGACACAAAGATGCAAATGGGAGAACCAATTGAAAATCTTGTAAGCATTGAAGTGTATCCCAGTGAAGGAGACAAGACAATTCGGAAAGGTTTGAATCTTAAGGAAAACACCAAGCTCGAGCTGGTGAACCTATTGAGAACCTACGGAGATGTCTTTGCAAGTTAGAAGTCTCAGATTCAAAGACAACAACGAGAATGTTATCTCTAAACTGGGAAGGACCCTATCGTGTTATAAAGGTGCTCAAACCGGGTGCCTATACACTGGGAACACTTTCTGGAGAACCAATTCCTCGTACTTGGAATGTTGAGAATTTGCGGAAATATTACCAGTAGCATCTTGCCTCGAGGCAAGACAGTTCTTTTTCAGGGGATAAGGGCCCAGACCTTATCAAAACCCCAATCTTTTAAAAATTGTCTTTAGAAAGATTTTTTCGAATAAATGGGTTGTCAAGCAATCCAATGTAAACTTTATCTTTTGCTCGAGCAATTAAGTCATTTTTCTTAGCATTGTTATAATGTAAACTTAAACATTCTGTCCGAACAGAGTGATAGCTGAACACTCTGCCAGAATAGAGTGATGGCCGAACACTCTGCTCGAACAGAGTGATCAACTTAGCCAAAACGTTCTGTCCGAACAGAGTGATGGCCGAACACTTTGCCCGAACAGAGTGATCAACTTCGCCAAAATATTCTGTCCGGGCCGAACATTCTGCCCGAACAGAGTGACCAACTTATACAAAACATTTTGTCTAAACAGAGTGATGGCCGAACACTCTTGGGTTTTATAAAAATACAAGAGTAGGCCAAACGGATTAGCTACAGATCTAAATCCGTGAAGAAACAAAAGTTAATGGGGGCACTGTCACTCCACAAAAGCTTTTGCTTCTTCGAAATTTAGGCCGAGCGAGGGTGCTCGACTTCTTTGCCGACTCTTTAAGTGACGAATAAAGGGTTTGAGCCAAAGTAAAAAACAATAATACTGTGTGAATGGTAAAGACAAACCATGAGAAACACATAGTAAAGCACAACAGCATGAAATAAAAGATAAAGAGTTTTATAACAAGCCCTTGAACGGGCATCAAAATTCTCTGTCTATATAAAGCAAAAAGCCTAGATACAAAGGCTAAAATCTAAGGCTCGGGGGCATCACCAGAAGGACCTTCCTCCGGAAGATGAGAAGCTGCGGCATCCCCTGCCTCTGAAGGCATAACAGTCTCTCCAGATAGAGACATTATCGCAGGCAGAACAAAGTCACCCAAAGGGATGTCAGGAAAGCGCTCGGCAAACATCTCCTTGGCCTTCGCGAAGCCAAGCTCATAAATCTCAAGGCCATCATCGGTCCGCTTCTTCAGCCACTCATCCCCAACGTTTCCATCCAAGAAGTCGCGGATGCCTTGGTCACCTCTTCTGCTGCCTTTCTCTTGACTCGCTCCAGCCTCTTCTCCAGAGTCGCAATCTGAGCAAGATGATCTGCCTCTTGCTTACTTAGCTCTTCAGCACGACAAATGGCCTCTTCTGCCTCCTTAAGGGCTTCCCTTTTCTGTTGTGCCTCCTCAGCTGCCACTTGCCTTGCCATCTCAAAACGAGACAGCATTTCAGACCCTCTCGCATACATATGTATAAAGATTGAAACGATCAGCAAAGCGAAGTCCGAAAGTAAATACAAGGGAAGACAAGAAGAAAGAATCTCACCGTATACACAGCCTGAGCAAAGGAACAAGCAAAGGTCTCGTGAGTTTGGTTCTGAAATATTTCCTTGTCCCGAAGAAGAACTCTGTGAACAAGGTGTTGCTCTGAAATTTGACTGTCTGTCATCCCAACATCATTGGAGTGAAGAGTCCATCAGGGACAAAAGATGGGATCCTCTTTGACGGACATCTTCTCCACGATCTGCGGAGAGTGGTCAGGAGGGATAACCCTTGTCTTATTTGGAGCAGGGGGCAACTCTCTGCACTTGGCTGCTTTTCTTTCCTTTTTCCTTTGGCTTTCTGCAAGACGCCAAGAAAGCCTCCTTGCGGCATTTTTCCACTTTCACTGGCCATTTCTGCAAAGGAGTTGGTAATCAATACAAGAATACACATTGAAACAAAGACTGAAACCAAAAGCCTATTAAAAGCACACCTAGAGACGCGCTCTCAGCAGGAAGTGTGCTAGAGATAGTAGGCGCAGGAGGAAGGGTTACAGCTCCAGCTGGAACAAGCATGCGAGGAATGATCCTTGCCCATTCTAGTTACTGCTCTAATAAGGGTTCATCAATGGAAAGTCCGCCACGAAGTTTGATGTGGCTAAGAATGTGTTTGGTAAGGTTGTTGGGAGCAGGCTTGCCAGGGTTCTCAAAATCCTTACAGTAAGGATTATATTCTCTGTCAAACGGAAGCTTCTCTTTATCAAAACGGGCAACAAAGAAGTATCTGGAGTGCCAACCTTTATTCGACTTCGGCCCCCCTTTCAGAAGTCGTTGCCTACTGTGAATATAGTACCATCATGGATAATTGGCGACTCCCTTGACAAAACAGATATCAAAGAATACTCTCATAAAATATGTTGCATCTGGTTTGTAGCCTGAAGTCTGAACCAGGTAAATGAGCCCAACAAGCTTCTTCCAGCCATTGGGAACAAGCTAACCTGGGGCCATGTGGTAATGCTCGAAGAAACGAAAAGCAAAAGGGTGAAGAGGAAGCCTGTATCCAGATCTCAATTGCTCTTCGTATATCCCAATTTCATACTTCGTTCCATAGTTGGCTGGTTCTTTCAAACCAGGAAGACGAGCATACCAGCCTATGGGAAGAGAATATTCCCGGAGCAACTCCACCAAATCTTCGGTAGACATTTTACTCGACTTCTCATATGCCGTATACCAAGGCTTAGGATTAGCCTTATCTTTGGATTGATCCTTAACGTCGCCTAAGGCATTCTTGGCAGGCAAAGATGAAGATGGTTGGGAGGTTGAAGGCTGGGGAGGTTGAGAAGATGGAGGGCGTAGTGGTTCTGAGGATAAAGGTCAGAGAAGTTGTGGATTTGAAGTCCCAACTTCACTACTTGAAGTTGAAACTCGACCTGATCTTGAGGATGAATTACTGCTAATGACTACATCCTCTTCAGGAGATGAAACAGACACTGAGGACTCCGACATGTCTTCTAAACAAACTATGAAAACTTGAAATGTTGAACAGAAAGAGGAGATGAAGAGAGACTTACTTGAAGTGAAGGATGCTTCCGAATGATTTGAGTGAGGTAAAAATGAAGTGGAGATCTCCTTTTATAGAGAAAACCCCGAATAACCGTTTCTTGGGATGCACAATGGTTCATCTTACTCTTATGTGTCGCAAGCTAAGAGAATGGAAGTTTGAAAATTCAAAATTTCCCGCTCAAAGGCATTAATTGTAAGGGGACACGTGGACATGAACCGAGCACTCTGCTCGAGCAGAATCCTACCCGAACACTCTGCCTGAGCAGAGTGCCAAACGGCCGAGCACAGTTCTGCCCGAGCAGAATCGTGTCCGAACACTCTACCTGAGTAGAGTGCCAAACGGCCGAGTATGGTTTTGCCCGAGCAGAATCCTATCCGAACACTCTACCCGAGCAAAGTGACTTAGGCCGAATACTGTTCTGTCCGAACAGAATCCCGTCCTAACACTCTGCCCGAGCAGAGTGACCACGGCCGAGCAGAATTCTGGCAGAACAGAATTCCCTCCAAACACTCTGCCCGAGCAGAGTGACTAAGGCTGAGCAGAATTCTGGCCTAACAGAATTTTCGTCCGAAACACTCTGCCCGAGCAGAATGACGACGGCCGAGCAGAATTTTGGCCGAACAGAATCCCGTCCAAACACTCATCCCGAGTAGAATTCTGGCCGAACAGACTTGCGTCCGAACACTCTGCCCGAGCAAAGTGACAACGGCCGAGCAGGATTCCATCCGAACAGAATCCCGTCCGAGCAGAATTCTGTCAGAACAGAATCCCGTCCGAACACTCTGCCTGAGCAGAGTGACAACGGCCGAGCAGAATTATGTCCAAACAGAATCCCATCCGAGCAGAATTCTGTCTGAACAGAACCTCGTCCGAGCAGAACTCTGACCGAGCAGAACTATGTTCGAACAGAATCTTGTCCGAGCAGAGCACTCTTTGGATATTTGAAATGTCAGACAAACATATTCAATTCTGTTTTTGGCATATTTCGCTACCACCAGTGAAAAAAGTGTGCTTCCACCCGCTTCATTGACGTTGGCAAAAGCAGGGCATATGATATAGCTAAAAATATCCCTTTAATCTACGGACGACACGTGGCAGTTATGACACGTAATCCATACTGGCTCATTACTGATATGGCATTTACCGTATCAATCACCGGGTAGAATCATAAAGAGGCTCTGACTCTATCAGTTCAGATTGATGTGAGATCCTCTAGGATCCTAATTAGATTTTGATTGGAGTTAAGCAAAGCCTAGTCCTACTAGAACTCCTCCTTCTACCACTATATAAAGGGGTCAAGCCCCTCAGGTAAAGACAAGTTCACACACATATATAGTGTGTCTTTATTGCTTCTCAGAGTTCTACATTGTTAGCCATCTCTGACTTAAGCATCGGAGTGTTCCCCCGCCGGAACCCCACCCGGCGGTCACTCCGTGTTCTCTTTTGCAGGCCTAATTTCTGGTGTGGTTCCCGATCTAGTTTTTAGTTGCAACAAATCCAAATAAATAAAACCTTGAAAATTAAAAGAAAATAAAATGATGATGATAGCAATTATTATTAAAGCATCCAACTTAAAACTAATTAGCAATAAGAAGAGAGTCCTACAAGGCTTATATTATTGGTCAATTATTCGATGTGTGATTCATATCCAATGTGAGATTTATATCCCTCTCAACACACATCTGTGTCACCCGACTGATTTTGAAGTAGGCCTAGCACGTGAAGATATTAAATGAGTAACGATGAGAAATTATTTTTTATATAATCTGTTGAGTCGGATTGATCAGCTCTGATACCATGTAAAAAGTATTCAACTCAAAACCAATTGGCAATGAGGTAAAATGTTTACAACGCTTATTTATTAAAGTATTATTGGTTAATTATCCGATGTGGAATTGATACCTAGTAAGATTTATATCTCTCAATAGTTATAACACAAAAAAATTAGTGACAAATATCTCTTCTATATTTACTCATTTTTTTATATGTCAATGACAAATGCATACTTAATATATATCTAAATAATACGTATATCTTATGTTAACCGGAGTACTTAGATATTAACTGTAACAAGATTATGCACAAATTAGAAAAAATATAACTTCAATTTTTAATACTATTAATCCTAATAATAGTGTGCAATGAATAACGTCTTTAAATCGGTACAAACTAATATAAACCGACGAAGTCAAACCGTTTAAATCGACCAAACTGAACCGTCCAAACCAATATTATTTGGTTTGATTCAATTCACAATTTTCAAATTGTGGTGTAACAGTTTGTCTTGCAGTTTGACCCTTCAATCGAACAAATTGAACCGTGCTCGCCCCTAGTTATCAATGCTTTTATCATTAAAGAATCACTTCATATTCTTTATCGAAAAAAGTTTATTACTTTTAGCGTGGGTTCTAGATCATTTCACTTGGCTACGGCTTACTTTTATATTACACTTCGCTCCATTACACTCAGGGACAACCCTAACAAAGTAAACTGCGAAACGTGAATAAAGCTTATACCCGCGCGATAAATATAAGGACCGAAAGCAATAGCAGAATAACTAGGAAACAGAGAAGAGTAACAGAAAAAAAATTGGAAAAAGAATAGAAAGGAAAACAATGAAGACTACTAGGAGTACTTTCAACAATCACATGACCTCCGCCGAAAAAGTTACTTCGATAATTTTAGAAGATTCACATCTATCGGAGTTCCTCAATAAAAAAAAATTTCTCGATAAATGCTAGCATGGAAGTACTTTTTGCATTCATTAAACATTGTACAACTCGGATTGCATACAACAAATAACCACGATACACTTATGCAAAAGTCAATAACATTTTTATAACAGGCTTTTTGCTAGAGCAATCTTTACTTTGGAGCGGTTGTTTCCCTAAAATGTAATCCGTTTTACTAGAATCCGTATCTGTTTTGGCATTAGAACTATCCGTTGGCTATATCTCAATGCTGGAGTCTGAAAACAAAGTTTGCAAGCTTACATTTAGGGAGGGACAAGAGTTCTTGAGCCAAGAAAAGCATTATAGGGTTGTAGCAAACTCTCAATGAAGACTTTGAACAAACTCCAAACTGGACGTCTGGCTTCTCATTCACTTTCATGTCAAAGATAACAACCTACCAGAAAGAAGGCCCCGTTTGACACTCATTTTTTTTTTCAATTTTGAAAACTGAAAAAAATAAGCGCGTTTGGTAACCCTTTTTTTCCCCCTTCAGTTTTAAAATCAAAGCTGTTTTTAAAAACTCCAAAAATTGGTTTTTTTTTTTAGACCACCGCCACCCTCCCACCGTCGGCGACTGCCGCTACCGTCAGCCACCACCACGCCCCACCACCTCCACCGCAAACCTACAAAAAAAAAAACTGGGTTATCAAACACCCACTTGTTTTTGTAAAAAAAAAAATAATAACTGCTCTTTAATTTTTATTATTTTTTTTGGAAACTGAAAACCAATTTTTTTTTTTTTTTGTCAAAGAGAGCAAGTTCTAAACATTTTCTGGATGTGACTGAAGTCCGAAGCAGCATTTGTGTCTGTTTTGGTACAGGGCTTATCCTTTTCTACCAATCTGCATTGTGCATGCTGGGTGTTAAGTTGAATGTGACAGTAGCTAAGAGAAGATGATAACCCATCTTAGTTTGAACTAGCCCAGTGCAGATGACTTCAAGCGGCATAATTAGTACCGCATAGATCTGTAGCGTCAAAAAGTGGAGTGAATCGGATAAAAATTAGTGAGATTATCGTTTCCCTAGCTAAGAATCTGAGGCGTATCGTGCATATCACATATTAGAAGCACAAAGCAGACGATTCTATATTCTCTTGGTAGTGCTTTGGCTTTGAAAATGACATGGGAGTAATGGAATAAAGGGAGCAACCTTCCTTTACAATAGCATATTGCTTTGAGGATTAGTGATCTCAATCTCAACTTACCAAAAGAGAGAATGGTAGACAAAGTCACAGAAATGCAGCAGTTCATTTAAATCTTTCACATGATTCTTTGAGAATACACAAACTTATATTGGAACTATGTTACATACAGGGGCAAGCTATCAAGCAAGGGCCAGTTTGGAGGTTGCTTCTTTTTTCAGAAAGCGATTATGGTCAAGCGCAGAAAATAGGAACCTGCGTTTGGGCTTCTCAAAATCAAAAGCAAATAGCAAGAAGCACATCCAACAACAACGTGGTTTTAGAGGTCTCAAATGCACGCAAAACTGACTCCATATCATATATACCATTAACTTCTATAAGCTACACTTCTTATATATGAGCGCGAGCCCTGTCAACTCCTTTGTGGATTTAAACCTGATAAAAGCTTCAAAGCATCTTTCATGGATGGTCTATCTGATGGCCTACTTCTGGTGCAGAGCAGCACAACATCAATAACCGAACTTATCTCTTCCTGAAGCGACTTGGAGGAGCCAACTTCATTCTCCCCATAAATCTCTCCTAAAAGAACCTCCTTCGGTTTACTCTGTATGCTCCTTCCTGCATCTTTCAGCCTCCCGTTTGATGATATTTCAAGGATGAGCTCCCCAAAGTTGTAGATATCCATGTGCAATTCCTCTATTATGGCACAGTTGAATTCACCTGTCAGAATATTTAAACACGTGCTCTGAGATTTGTCTCCACGCTTGCAGTAAAATGTAAGAGAAGGATGATTAAATAGGATCGATATTGGATATAAAGCATGTCAAAGTCCATGAAATAGGTCCTTAAAAAAGTTTTCCTGAAAAAGTGAAAGAAACTTCTGTTCTTGAATGTTAGGACTTGGAAGCCACTCAGAAGGTATACAAACTGTAATCACTATTTTTGCCTAGACAACTAGGGAATTGCTTTATTCAAAAGCTCATAAGTACATCTAGAGGTTAAACATTCCCTGGAACTTTAATCAAAAAAAAGAAAAAAAAAACATTCCCTGGAACTGGACTGATTGAGGAACTTTCAATGAGAGCCCCCCTCCCCTGGTTTGGCTTTTATCACAGCTAAAGATAAAAGTATGTAACATCTAGTGTGGAAGATTTAGTATGCAGTACATGACAGAAAGTTAAAAGGCACCTATGTTCCAACTTTTTATTAGAAAGAGAATATAGGGTAACATATAAAACCATAACACTGGCCCTTGAGTACTGTAGTTCTGTAAACTAATTAAAACCATCTGTACATTGGTCCGTCCTTTTAAAGAGACATTGCTTTGGAAGCTTTCAAGTCTATGTGCCATAAATTGATTGTACACAAAATTTGGCAATAAAAAATGTTATAGCCCTGTTTATCATCTCTATACCAGTTAAGAGTATGAATGAAACATTAGAAGATGTTCTACTCTCTATTTATAGAGTAAGCTCTTAAAAGGGGTCATAACGAAAAGAAAATGAGGTCTCTTTGGAAAGGGTCCAAGGGAGTATGATATCATGTTTTGTTTATCAAGAAATCCTACTATTCTATTCAAAACTTTAGCAAATGGAATGAGGTATGATGCAGAAGGAAATTATAATGCAACTCTGCAAGTGAGAGGTGCACCTGTTTCCATACTGGATATTGTTGCTGCAGATGAAGCATCATTCAGTCGTTTGAGAGAACTTAGTCCATATTCAGCCAAACGGGGTTCCCTATTTTCGTCAAAAACGACATTACAAGCCTTCACATCTCCATGGGCAATTGCAGGGTAGCAATCATGATGAAGGAAGCAGAGTCCCCTGGCAATCCCTATCATAATTTTACACTTGGCTGCCCAATCTCTCTTCATTCTGATCTTCTCAGCCAGATTTCCATTAGGCAGGTAATCATACATGAGATAAGCCAGATGCTTATTAGAACAAAAACCCAACAATCTGATCAAATTCTTGTGCCTGGCATTTCCCATCCTGTTTATAAGTTCCAACATAACATCTATTCTCTTCGCTTCCCACTCAATTTTCCTCACTAGTACTGTTATTCCTGTCGGCAATACAGCTTTGCAAACTGAACCTGATAATGGCACCGCCTCCAGCACTTCTATAGAATCAAAGCTCCTCAAAATGTCATTGGCTGTGAATTGAGGAAGTCCGCTATAAGAAACCATCTTCCACTTGCCTTTACTTCTACGAAGAAGGTAAAAGATCACAAATGCTAAAGCTGTGATGAACAGCACTACCACTGCACAAAGTATAAGTACCCAAGCAAGCTTCTGCGTCCGTTTGCTTCCTAATTCCAACTCACTGGGAATGTTATCTGCACGATGACATGATCGGAGGGGTGCTCCACATAATTTTGGATTTCCAGCAAATGCACTACTACCCATCAATCTGAAAATCTTCTTTGAAGGAACAGAACCAGATAAATCATTAAAGGACACATTAAGAACTTTCAAGCTGGTGGAATTTCCTAACTTCAAGGGTATTTGACCGTTGAACTTATTATGTGATAGGTCCAAATCACCAAGAATAGGAACGCTGGCAACTTCCTCAGGTATATGACCAGTCAAGTCATTATTTGCCAAGTTCATGCTCTCAAGACTCTTGCAATTTGATATCTGATCTGGGAAAGATCCTGATAAATGGTTCAGGTTTAATTCGATAACAGAAACAGATTTGCAGTACTCGAAAGAAGGAATTTGGCCTGAAATATTACATGCAGATGCCGAAAAATTCTGGATAAGTGGCAATGACCATGTATCTGGTGGAATCATACCTCCAAGGTCTGAATTACTAGACACGTTGAAGTACTGAAGCGCAGGAGCTTGTGATATGTCAGTAGGAATCCCACCAGTAAACCTATTTCTAGACAAATCCACATACACGATATCAGGAAGATTGCTAAACCTCAAAGAGATATAGCCTGAAAACAAATTATCCTCGATTCGAAGTCGAACAAGAGAGGAACAATTGGAGAGAGATGGAAATAACCCACCAGAAAATTTATTCGAAAACAGGATTAATTTGAACAATTCCCCTCCTGCACATATATCTGGAGGAATGCCACCAACGAAATTGTTTGTTGAAACATCAACCCATCTGAGCTTAGAATACTTACCCAAATCTTCTGGCAATGACCCAGAAAAGAAATTGTTCCAAATAAAAAGACTATCAAGATTTGGGAGTCTGGCAATACCTTGTGGAACAGCGCCACTCATCTCGTTATACATAAGGCTAAGCAGCCTAAGACTCTTCAGCTCAGAGAAACTCTGAGGAATTTCTCCAGAAAGTAAATTGTCAGAAAGATCCAAGTTTGTGAGATTCTTGATTTTGCTGAATTCAGATGGAAGCAATCCAGAAAGCCGGTTTCTGAAGAGAAATAAAGTAGTAAGCTTAGTGAGATTGCTGAGCTGAGTTGGGATTTTGCCAGAAATGTTTGCACCAGAGATATCAAGATACTGAAGCTCACTCATGTTACCAAATTCCAATGGAATGCTTCCTTGATAAGAATTATACCCAATCTCCATATGGGTCACCTTTTTCAGGACACCCAACTCTGGTGGTAGATTACCACTTAGAAGATTGCCTGCTAGATGAATAAACTCAAGGCTGTGAAGTGAACCATAACCTGATGGGATTGGTCCACTGAAGTAACTCCCAGCAAAGTTCAAAACCTTGAGTAATTGAAGCTGAGAAACTTCAGCCGGTAAAGAACCAGAAAAGCTGTTGCTGAAGGCATCAAGAATGACCAAATTTTGGAGCCTGAAAATCCCACTAGGAAACCGGCCAGAAAAATTGTTTCTGCTGATGTCTAAGCTCTTCAATTTGGTGAGATCGAAAATTCCTATAGGAAGTTCATCAGAGAAAGAGTTGTGACTTATGTTGAGATCAACAAGGTCAGTCAAAAGACTGAACTCCTTTCCTGATAAAGAACCACCAAGATTCTTCATAGACAGGTCTAGACCAACAACACTAGTAGCGTTTTGATCACAAGTGACACCTGACCAAGAACATGCAAAGATTTTGTGAGATGCGTTTGTTCCAGGATGCACAAACCAGTCATTCAAACTGTCGGAATTGGCACCAAACGCAGATTTCAAGCTCAAGAGCGCCTCAGAAATGGGATCGGCCGCTGCTGCAAATGCAGCCATGGACATGGTGAGAAAAATGAAGCATGTGGGGCGAAGAATCGCCATTGGAACTTGCATGGCAGTAGAAAAGAGAGATGATTTGAATAGAATACCCCAGCTGGAGATTAAAAATATTGTGTCAGTGTGATATAATGTGCATATTGTTTGTTTGGAAGAGTGGTGTGCATGGGGACTGGAGAAAGGTTTTTAAAAGAGGAGGGAATGACGTATGGTGATTAGTTGAAATTTGGAAGAGAGTTGGGTTGCCTTTGGGAACAAAAATGGGGTCATTTTGGTATTTGTTATTTTGGATGGTGTTCGCCATTATGGAATGAAACTTCCCTATCTTGGAGGCATCTCTTCTCCTTCCTTTATGCAATGGCGAATCCAATATGCTTGCAGCAGTGACTAGTTCTAGTTTTGTTTTAAGAAATGTGGGACATAGTCCAAATTTCGCGACAAATCTGCTTTTCTCTGTCACTGTTTCCCGCGATAACTCTCTCTAACGGCATTTTCTAAGCATATCGAAGACATGTATTGGAGTATATAGAAATGGTTTTCACCATTAAATGGCTGTGACAATGGTTACTGCTTAACAGTAATGATAACATAATAACGTTGAGAGAAACATTATTATTGCAAATGATGCTTGTACCCTTTTTGGTAACATCATTTTATTCTCTCTGAAACTATTGTTTTTGCTAGTTATTCCTTCTTTAGCAAAAAATAAAAGGTACTCCACTTTGTTAGGCCACTGGTGGTGCAATAATTAGTCAAAAACAAGGTTTTGAACTTTTAATGATTCGTGGGAGAGGAATCTTTTGTTATTGATGTGAGAACAGTTGCAAAGGTAATGAAAATCTAAAGCCCAGAATCATCATCATTTGTAGTTGCTGTCATAGAGGATTATTAGTTCTAATAAGAGGATGTTCTGTTTATTTACTTTCTGATCTCTTTATGGGAGGCCTACTCGTAGCCTAGTAGCAATAAGAAAGTCCCAGGACATTGCTCTGACTCTGAACCTTGAGATGTAATGGGCACTGTCCCTCATGAATATTCTCTCAGTATCTGCTCTTACCTTGCTCAACAGCCCCCATTTGAAATGGTTTTAGTTTTCCATTTTTTGTTCAATTTTGAAATCTAAAAAAAAAATATCGGCGTTTAACATATATAGTTTTAGTTTTTTTTTCATTCAATTTTTAAAACGGGACTGTTTTTTAAAACTCAATTTTGGGAGTTCATGGAATTTTCGGGTCTGTTTGGAATCACTTACAGTTTTGATTTTTTAGTTTTCAAAAAAACAAATGGGTGTTTGATTAACCAGTTTTTATTTTGAGTTTTTTCTTTACCATTTTTTTCTTAATTGTTTTACAATCATTTTCTCCAACATATTCGTAAAAACTTCCCGAAGCACCACCATCAGTGGGTGGCACGACCACCATCAATTCGCAGCACGACCACCATAATCAAATGCGATGGTCGTGGGGTGGTGACGGTAGGTCAAATTGTGGGTTGTGCAACGGTGCTGAGGTGGAGGTGTCGCTTGAGGAGCCATTGATTGTCCATGGCAGTGGGGGTGGAGATGGTGGGTTAAAGTCTGATTCATTGTCAAAGGCATGGGTTGGCGATAGGAGCCCAGATCCGTGTGAGGCGATGACGGTAAGATGGCGGTGTTGGGGCGGATCCGTGGGTAGAAGTGGCGAGAGTGCGACGGTGGTGTGGCGAACCCATAGTTGTCAATAGCGATAGGGGCAAATTTGTGGGTCACGACAACAACAGGATAATGACGGGCAGATTTGGCCAATGGAAGGAAGTGTCTGGTGGTGGTGGAGCTTTGTGTGTGAGGGGGTATTCTTAAAATGATACTCATTTTTTTGCTTTTAACAAAATTTGACGGTTGGATCTCAAAACAAATATCAAAACTCCAAAATGGAGTTTTCGAGAACAGCCTTGTCTAAAAACTGAAGAAAAAAAAACTAAAAATTGTCTGTCAAACAAGTTTTTTTTGTGAACTGGAGGGAAAACTAGAAGAAGAAAAAAAAAGACGTTGTCAAACACTACCTTCATTTTTCAGTTTTCATTTTTTTCTTGAGATTCAACTTTCAACTTTTGTTAAAAGCATTTGATCTCTCTTTTTTTTCTTTCAATCTTCATTACTAACACCTATTACCTAAGAACATTAAACCACCAACATTGCTAACCACCATATTCTTTGATCGCTGCCACCACTACTAACCAATACCGCCGTACACTAAACTACAAATACTACCAACAACTATTGCCAATAATCGTCGATCTGCCACCACCATTGATCAACATACCTAAACACCAAACTTGCCAACACTGCCAACTATCATAACCACTAACTGTCGCCACCACCACCAACGACCAACACCCACCAACACCGCCAACCATCATAGCAACTGATAACCACAACTACCACTGACCAACATCGCTGAACCCCAAACCTTCCAATATCACTCACCAGTATGGCATCAGCACTCTTCTAGCTCTGAAACAAGCACCACCACAAGATTTCGCCCATCGCTTAGGCCTAGTATCTTCGACCAGTGCAGGTAAATTCCAATCCATTCAAACCCCTTAACCCAATCAGACCTAATGAAGCCCTAATTTTCAAGCTGGTGTATAAATGCCATAACAGTAGTAGGACGGTTACAGAGGAGATGTGTAGGTCATGGTGAGAGCGCTTCCGGTTGTTGAATGTAGGAGCTTAGAAGAAACTCTAAAGTACTGGAAAATGAAAGAAAGAAAAGAGAGAGCAAAATAGAAAAACAAAAAGTAAAAATTAATTATACAAAACTGCTATCAAACAATCCAACAATTTTGTAAAATCAGAAAACTCTAAGAGATTTTGATTTTTTAAAAAACAAAAATTGAAATGAGTTTAAAATATACCCGGAGTTTTCAAAAATAGGCCAAATTTGCCAACTAGTTCACAAAGTTGATGGAAGGGAAAAAAAAAAACTAGAACTGGATACCAAACGTCAATAATTTTTTTTCAGTTTACAGAATTGAATAAAAAATTGAAAACAAAAACTTTATAAAACACTATCATTGTTGCCACGGGTTGGAGAAGCGATTACTCAACT
This sequence comes from Escallonia herrerae, assembly GCA_033070095.1. NCBI lineage: Eukaryota > Viridiplantae > Streptophyta > Magnoliopsida > Escalloniales > Escalloniaceae > Escallonia > Escallonia herrerae. The sequence continues at coordinate 51,097 of JAVXUP010002053.1, forward strand.
AAAAGTACGGCATAGACAATGTTTGCACGCGATTTCATATTTCGATTGTACGTCGAATGTCAACTACGCGAGTTCTCCTCACCTAAAAATCACTCAACTAGATCGCAACAAGCAGTTGATTTCACTTTTTTTTTTATTTTTTATTTTATCTCTTGTACTTCATTGGTGGCCAAACATTACCCACAAATCCACCATCCAACAAAAGTTTTGGGTGGCAAGTTGAAACTTGGAGCTAAGAACTGTCAAGTGAAAATTACTCCCCAGACCCCTGCATGCATGCCAGCCAGCCAGCCATTGCACCATCTGCACAGAAAGTACAGACGCTGCATGTATGCAGTGCTAGTGAACAGAGATCAGTATATACCTTATATTGTAGGGAATTTAAGAGTAACTTGTTTTCCATTTTCTTTCCTCTGGCCCTGGGTGTGGGTGAGATGGGTCATGTATGGCAGTCCAGGACCTGACCTGGGAAAGGGCAGTGATAAAAGCAGTTTTCTTTTTCCCTGAGCAAAGCCTTTTGTGTCTTTGAAGCCCCTTGAAGGTTACTAGCTCCTCGGTATTGGCAACCTGTGTGGCCATGCATCGATAGGGACCACTGTTTGAACAACTTGTGACTTTCCTTTGCTAACTAATGATCAACTTGGACCTCCACACATGTCCCTCCTCGTCCTCGTATACTCATGGCCATGATCAATTTGAACCTTAACGATCCTCATCTCCACAAATGATCTTCTTTCTTTTGGGTGTGAGAATATTAAGTAATCTTCCCAAAGCGGAAAACCAAAGGTAGAAAGCTTTGGGGGCATAAGTAGATAACTTAACGGAGTTGATGTTTGACACGCGTGGTCGCGTTTTGCCCGACAAGAGATCAAATGACGCATGACCTTTTCCTCCAGTGAAGCGAAGATAGCGAAAAGTGAATATCACTGATCCCCTTTACTTTTTTCACGACGCACATTGTGCTGGTTAAGAATTTTACAAAGGTCTTGTGTTTTTACAATTTTTATCCAACGCTGTATCGCGTGAAGGACCTTGGGTTCCGTTTGAATTACAGTTACTTTCAAGGGTGACGAGCGTGCGTGGAGTGCGTGATACCGTTTCAAAATGACAGACTCAAACTCACCATAGTCAGTTTCATGGTTAACCATAATTCAAAGGAGCTATAAAGATAACAGGCCATAAACAAAAAGCCTGTCCTTTGTTCTGATCAGCAGAGCAACTCTGTTTGGCCACATATAAACTTCAAGTGCGTCTGCATGCAGCACTTATGAGGCGTAGTTAATATTGCTACTTTATGGTCGTCACAAGGAGCTTCTAGCCATTACCCCCCGTGAGTTCACTGCCAGCATTCAATTACAAATCGGAGAGGACAATTGCCATTTATAAAATTTAAAGGAAATAGGTGTTGTCCATCCAATTTTAGAATAGCCCATTTTCATTTTGTTCCAGTGAAAACTAAAAACCAAGATCCGTCATTTAAAAGCGCATCAAAACCCGTTTCGTTTCATTTTGAAAACAGTCAAGGGCTTGAAAGCAAGTCGTGAAAACCAATCTTGGTTTCAGCACTTGACTTTTTGTTACATAAAATTGTTACGTAGATAGATTACTTAAAGAACGGACGGAAGTGAATTGAATGCATAGCACTCAACAACTCTCTAGATACTTTGGAAAAGATTGTTAGGCCCATCTTCTGATTATGAGCGAGACTCGAGTCTGCGCATTGAGAGCGAGGAGCGAGTATGTTAAAACGCTGAATCAACCCTTAATAGTCTTACAACATTTTTTTAATGGTGGAAAAATGTTGCTAAACGCGACTAATATGGCCCCTTCACTCCACCAAATTCTAGAAACGATCACGCTTTATCTAGAAATTCTCGGAGCAGAAAAACATTTACCCACTTCAGATTTCTTTATTACAGATTTTTAAACCACTCCAACTTTATGCACAAAATTATAAGCCTCCGATCCAATGCAACTTGAGGAGTATTAGGTTTAAAGCTACGTGCATCACCATAAAGTTGTTCCCAATCAGATGAATAAGAAAGCCAAATGATACGACAAAGCTCATTATCCCACAAAAGTTGTTCTTGGGACATAGATGAAAAGGACATGCACCCACCGTGTGGCTCGGGGGATGAAGCCCAGCACATCTTTCCATGAAAAAGCAAAAGAGAATGAGAAAAGAAAAGGTTCAAATTAGTAGGAGCTTGTTTCATATGCCCTCTACTTTTGATAAGGAAATTTTCTTACAGCCAAGCCACCAGAGAAGAGCAGCCTGCGAGTAGTAACTATTGCACTATTCCGACCGCTTCGGACCGTTAGATTAATGAAGGCTCGTATGAAAGAAGGAGAAGCTAAGGAACGCAAGAAATTATTTTGCAATAAACTCAACAGCCGTAAATGGTCAACGACCGTAAATGGTCGAAACGATTGGTCGCGAATATAAGAATATTTTCTACGAAAACTAGACCTTCTTAGCTGATGTGCTTTTTTTCAGGAGGGTGGGGTCCAGATAGTCTCCCAGATGCTTGTGTGTTGAATAACTTGTATATAAAATGTTTAGTGTTAGCTTGAAGACCCACTGATCACCTTTAATGATTAGGTAAACTGCGCTAATCTCACTTTATCATGAAATCTAGTGAAGAAAATGATTAACAGTGGCCAACATCCTTCTCCCACATGTGCATGACATGAAGTTGTCAAAATGGCCTAAGCAGATACTGGTGATGTATCAACTCAGGAGGTTAACACAATGGATACTATTAGAGACAGAACAAAGCCTCAAATAGTCATTTAAGTACACAAATTTTTAGATGAAACCCATTAAAATCTGCATACTTACTACGAAATGTATACTTATGAACGATAAATGATGTGTGAACAAGGAAGGGTATGCTAACTTTGCTACGAGGCGATACCGGTTGGAGTAAGTAAAGTTACTGAAAAAGGGGACAATAGTTCCAATTCTATCCCATCGCTTTTTATGGACACAACCTTTGTCCAGAGACAGCAAATTGACAAAAACAGTAACCCAGAATCGAGCAAACGAATCTAGTGGTTAGAAGCCAGGCCTTATCAGCTAATATAATAGATTTCATGGGTTGAAGCCCTATCTTCTGCCAACTCTTTCATGAAGGAAACCATTACTCACATACGAAAATGGCAACCAGAAAATTTAATGATTCCAGCATATAATGCATTCCAGATAAAAAAGGAAACCCAAATGAAAAATGACATAGCCGCAGATGAGAAGCAGCTGAATAACAGATACTTCTTACATAGTACCAATCTACGTAAGAGGGAATAAACCACGATCATCACCGTGGAGAGGAGAGATAGCTGATCTAGTAAGGTTCTTCAGTTGGATCAGAACTATAGGAGCCAACTGTATTGCTTTAACTTTTAACCAAATAGGTAAAGGAGAGACACGAAATGAGGTAACCGCGCTCCTTCAGTATGCAGAGATCCTTATCAATGGCCGTGGTTTGAGATCGGAAATTGAACTTTACGAGATCTGATCTCAATAGCTCAGTTGGCAAAGCCATTAGCTACTATTTACAGGGTCAGAGGTTCGGATCCTACTTGGGTTTGAGTCATTTCGAAGTCCCCCCTCCTTCCTAGAGTGGACTTCACAGTGCCAAGTCTTCTCCTCCCCCCGTCCCGTGCACCCAAAATAACATCTGAGAACCTTTTGATCCCTGCTAACTGCCTCTGCGCTAGGAATAGTTGTTCCACTTCTCTTTTGCAGCAACCAATTCTGGCTTCAAATTGTTCACCAGTTCCTTGGCCAAAGTCCCATCACCGCATTCCTTGACCAAATTGCCATCACCGCATTCCTTGACCAAATTGCCATCACGGCGTTCCTTTTCTTCGTATTCTTCACTAGCCTTTCAAGCACTTTCAAGGCCTGGCTTCCCCTCACTTCTAAATCATAACCACCCTTTGTTTCCCTACTTGTCCCCTTCATACCTGCATCTGAACTAACACCCAAAAGTTGACCTGTATTCCTCATTTCCCAGCGTCGTTTTGAAATGTCGCATAATGACTTCTTTTGGCTCTCTCTACTACCTTAATCTGTCTCAGTTGATGTTTAGAGTAGAAAAGAAAAGAAGTCCACCGAGAGCCTTTGACATTTCTTTTTATCAAGACAATAGACAGTTTAAAAGTCAAATTTAACTTCTGGCGTTATACAATCACTCTATATTAAGCCCTCACCCAGTCCAACCCAAGGATTAGCCCAGAGTATAAGGAACAGAACACTCGGTAGTAATCTTGCAAGCAGAAAATCGGTTATCATGAGCTGTAAGTCATGTTGCTTCAAAATTATGAAATCACAAAACGGTATGCATAAACCAAAATAATCCAAGTAATGGCGCAAATGGTCCACTTTAGATGTTTAACATGTGGAACGGAATTCCATATTCAAGAAATTTTACAGCTCAGGTCATTAAATTCAATCCAAATGAAACAGATTGAAGACAAAAAGAAAGTGAATGAACACAAAAATGATCCCAGGAAGAATGCAAGTGGATGTAAAGATGAAAGGAAAATTTCTTCGTCTATTAAATCAACCTATTCTCGAAGGCTATAGCTCACATACAACCTATTTTCCACACTACTCGAGTATCAAGTCATATAAACGAGTCAAATAGTAGGGTTGACAATGAAAATAACAATTCAAATTGGTGCTTTGCCACATTAAAATCTACACCTTAAGAGAGACAGCGGAATCAACCTTAACACGATTTAGTCTAACAGTTCCAAGGATGTACTCTGGGAGTTCTCGCTCTTCCTTTGCCTGCAATAATACTGATGTCAGATATGCATACCCTCAGTGTGACATATGCATGATTATGGCAAGGAAGTAGAAAAATCCTTTCAATACACGCTGATACGACCATCAACACTGTTCCACCCCAGAAGAACGGAAAAACCAACTTATCCCAAAATGTACATTGACAACAATTTTAAACTTCCAAGCTTCCATATTTTACCACCTGGTATTAGATCATGTTGATGCAAGACCAAGAGGGAACCACTGGCAGGGCCCACGCCACCCATTATCTATATGGATCCCGAAGATGAAAAAGGATTCATGTAGATGACCAGAGAGGTCTTTGAGATCCAAGGCTTCTAGGCTTCAAGATGACACTAACACCCATCACACAGGGACTTATATGTTTCTTTGTCAAGTAAATATAGTTGCTGAAACAGTGAAACTCATCAGCAAACAGTAATTAAACCAAGTTTGAGTAATGGTCATAAACTTCTACTCAAATATCTAGATGTTAATTGAGGAGTTTGCCCTAAGCCATTATAACAACTCCCAAGGCATCCATCTTTTACGACTACTGACAGAACTGGAACTATTAATATCACGAATTCTTTTGTCTAAAACTTTTAACTCGTTCATTATTATGTCATGCTGAGGGCAACATGATTCCCAAGAGACGCAAATTACCTTCATTTAACAACTACCTTTGCATTAACCAATTTTCATATTGTTTCAACCAAGTTGCTTATTGTTTGTAACTAATTTCGTGTAAGCACCTGACTATGATATTTTATGGATAAGTATCAAGAAAAATGTGGATAATGCCTCCCCTTTTCATGTACCCTACGAGCAGAAATGTTTGTATAGTGCTTCCCTTTTCCAGCCATGTAAAATTACACCACATGTGACATCTTGCATAAAGCAATTTAAGCCTTGGCTATCAAGGCTTAATAAAATGCAAGTCTTGACCCAATGCAACAAGAACATTGAAACACAAATAAAGTACCAGAAAGAAGGATGGAGAAAATAACAATAGACGGACAGACCTCTATTAAGATTGCAAGGTCAACCACGATGCTTGTTACGTATCCAAGGACGAGTCCAATCACACTCCTTGCAACTGATGATGAGCCAATATCCACATCGATCTGCATATATAAGATGTTCTTTTAATCTACCTTACTCAAGAAGCAGAAGGAACAAAAACCTAGGAACCAAAGGGAACTCTAATAAGCCCATTTAACCGTAACATAAGTTGGATAAAATCCAGAATAATGTTTTAGATATGAAGATTAACCATTAAGTGACAAAACAGAGAATTGACACTTTTCATCCTGCAAGATATATTACAAACACATTACACAAGTGTACATTTAAGGAAACCACAGTTCATTGAAACAATTTGTAAAATGGCAACTGCAAAATTTAAACCATAAACAAAGATTAACTCGAAAAGAGGAGAGGAAACATGGCTGTATACAAACGCCTGCAGTGGGGATAGAGTGCAGGTATATGATGAGTATCTTTTTACTTCATCCACTTTGCAGGAGTATTGAAGATTAATTTGCCAAGCCAGAATAGCTAAAAGATTAGTTCATTCTTCTCCTTGTGCTTTCCCGCACTTGGTTCCTGATGCCTTGAATAGAGTGCAGGTATATAGCTATGTTCAGAATTTCAAAGGGTAACTTCTGGTTTTTTTAGTGAGCACACCAGTTCTAGATATATTTTTCCTTTTTTGCATATCAAGGACGTCACAGAATAGGCTCCTCTGAATAGCAAGCTTTTCAACATGATTATATATTAAGCAATTAGAGGGAACTTTCTCTTCCCAAAACTTGCCTGAACTTTCATCTGATTCATATATCTGTTTCATGGGGGAATAATGTTGTTGCTAGCCCTAGAAAAGTTTGGGTAAGTTTGAAATCACAAAAGTACAAACGATGGTTTGATGATGCTACAGAAATGCCTCTGGTGATTTGATGTTTACAGTCACGCAGAAGAAAAGCTTTCTATGGCAAAGCCACACAAATGATTTCCCCTTCTTTCATATCCCAGCCCTCCGTTTTTGACGAATTATCTCCAACAAAAGACTTCGAAGTTGCTAAAGCATTTATTACCTCCAGAAAGTTGTCTTGCCTAAGGTAGTTGCAGGTTACAGCTTTCCCCAACAGGCAAGCTTTTGTTCCAACTGCACGCTTGACCATCCAATATCCCTGTCCAAGCAATTAGTTGCTTAATATGACAATATCACCTAGTGATGGATCAAAAAAGCACTGTCGGAGAAGTTTGTACCTCTATAATACTTGGAATCAGTTTAAATCTTGCATCACGAAATGCATCAGTCCCATCAATAAATCTACCTAACAAGGAACTCTTATTTACAGGCCGGTCAGCAGCGTAGTACAGAATCAGGCTGTAATTTGGTCTAGCAGGAACCTGGAACACCAATACCAGAGTATAGTTTTCTCCTCAACAACAAACACAGGTTTTTGCATAAAACAATAGTTCCAGATACGATAGGATCAATATACCCCCAACAGCTTCAACCTATAAAGATTCAGTTGCTCAGACCTGCTTTGGCCCAACAATGTTTTCAATCATGTGGAAAAATGCTCTAAATAGTGTTGTCAAGCTCAACAAACTCAAATGCTCATAAACAAAAGATTGGATTTCATTGGTTAAGAAACAACTTATGCATACACCGATACGCGTAAAAAGGTAATTAGTCTTTCAAGGGTGAACAAAAAAGTCAGAGGACATGGCCTATCAAAGTTTGTTATTAGTGAAGAAAAGGAGATTACAGCAAAATTGTTCCACATACCTCAAGATTGATAACAAGGATGAATGGAAGCTTTTTCCCTGCTTCTGACTGGAATCAAGAAATAAAGTTAGACGCTAAACATGAACCACACCCCCCCCCCCCACCCCACCCCAAAAAAAAAAACCAAAACACCCTCTCTTCTCATTTCAAGTTCAAATTATTGGCAAACAAACACATCTTTCATAAAGGTAAGAAATTGAACTCTATTTCAGGAGAAAGCAACTACTTTTGACATTAAGAAAAATGGTAAATGGCAAAATGACGCACCAAGATGTGAGTATCAAGATGGGAGATCCAATTTATCAAGTCAAACGCAAAAAAGAGCTCCTCAAAATAATATACTCAAAATATTGAAGGTCGCTATTAATGACCCAAAAGCTCTGGGAGTAAGGAAGAAGGCCAAGAAAGATGGGGAAGACACACCCTAACTGAGGCTACAGAGCATTCAACCTTTATTCGGGACTCCAATCTTGATTAGGTACGAGCCAAAAAGCATGTTCAATTCAGCATGCAAACTATCTCAACTAGCACTAGAACACAATCAAAATATAGATGTAATATAAAAAAGGAATCCTTTCAAGATGTCAAATAATCTTCAAGTGTTTTTCCATGCATGACTCTGAAGAGATAATTGGTTGCCCAAAAGTAAAATACAAACAAACAAAGTATAGCATCCACCTTTCCTCAAGAATTTAGCACTCCGAAGGGATATTAGTCTAACAAACTTCCTTGCCATAAGGTAAGTTGAAAAAAATGGTATACCTTCTTACATGTATCATGCGAGCATTTGTTTAGCTCTTGACTAGTCAAAACAGATTTAGAGTTGCAGGTCCTTTCTAGATGATGAAGGAAGAAATGATTTTGCACAAGTAGAGGGCAGCTAATCGACTCTTCTCATTCTAGATGCATAAAACAAGAGAAGATCTCATGCACTCACATAACAAGCCAATTAGAGATTAGCTTTGAAAGAAAATAGAAAGTCTTTGACCCAGGAGGTCTGCACAAGGTGAGAGACTTCAGGTTGCCGCCACGTGACACCCAAACATGACCCTTCCTCCCTCCCCCCTCTCTCTCTCCAACATTAGTGATGACACCTTTGTGTTGTCTTGAATTGCATTCTCTCTCCAACATTATGATGACGCCTTTGTGTTGTCTTGAATTGCCCCCCCCCGCCCCCCCCCCCCCCCCCTCTCTCTCTCCCTCCCTCTCACTCTCCCTCTCTCTCTAAACATTGGTGATGACGCTTTTGTATTGTCTTGAATTGCACTCGTGCTGGGAGTTAGGTTGATGAGCTCATTTTGGTCTAAATTTTTTGTTATGAAATTTGTTGTAATTACAAATTTGCTTTTTATATCTCTGTTATAGTTGGTTCACTTTATGGGGTCACAAAAGATCAAGGGGTATATCTGTCAGGTTAATAAGATGAGGGACGATCAATAATAGTCATAGACGACGAGTGCTCATATAGTGTTCTCAAGAAAGAGTTGTGTTTCTATAGGGCTATCCCTAAAAATGGTATTTCAGGAGCAATTTTCATTATCACAAAACATCAACAACTTGTCAAGTAAAGCTTCACCAAAGAAAATGTCATAGCGGAATAGCATATCTGACGTCTTATGAATGTGTGCTATGAATGTCACTACCTGAACAAGACAACTGGGATGCAATGCAACATTTGTGACGCAATTGTCAACCTTGAACCAGTCAACAGCTATAAGCTTCAAAAGGGGATCTCCACCAGTGACCTAAAATTCATACTTTGTTAAGAACCAAGCCAAGAGTCATATGCAATAAACAAAAAGAGCAATGCCATAGTTGACATTTTGTCCAGTAACATCAAGTATCAGGTTTTATTCCACCACATAGGAAAGGAGATAAAATGAGAATTCAAGTCGGTGCAATTATTCTGAAGCAGAAGAAACCACACCTTGTTATTATCTTTCAAATATGTCTTCCCTCTAATCATAAATCCAGCACCACTTGGAGCTGTCCAGCAGTTAGTATCAGCCTCATCCTTCCCTCGACGCATGGAACCATGAAAGTGGCTTGGATCAAGTATAACTGGGGGTACCTTTGGCTCTAACTCCTTATTGGTATCTGGAGCTGTACACAGCGGTCAACTAAAATTTTAGTAGCATTAGCATAGGCAGTAATGGATATCAAAGGAGATAAAGAAAAGCTGCTAGTCATGGTGGAAACTTTGTGGACTTCAATCTGTTAGAAGTGTCTTGAAAGGGCTCTGGACCTGAAGTTTTTTTAAGAGCCAAGCTCGCAATAGCCCATGAGACATTCTTCAACTTCACATTTTTCCCCTGCTAGAGCAAATTGAACAAGTTCATTTCTCAACAACTAGCAGTTCTTCAAACCAGCAAATAAAAACATAGAAGCAACAAACCTTGCTGTTAAGTTCTGCTTCATTGTCACTATCGTCATCATCAGATGATGAATCAGGAGCAACTGCATCGTAGAATTCATCTGCCCCTTCCGCATCCTCAAATTCCTCAGTAGGTGCAGAAATATTAGCAGTTTTTGAGCGTATAACTGTTGTTGATGCTTCACACATGAGCGCTGGGTTTGCACCGATATATTCCTTCAGACCTGAACAATGATCAAGTAGGAAGACATCAATGTGTGGAAAGGATGATACACATTTATTTTTTTTGCAATACAATTTAGAAGCATTGCAGATATTTTCTACCAGTCAAGTTTGTCACTTTGTCCTGGCCGTTCCTCTCCATAAGTTCTTTGTTTCTCTTGGTACTAGTAAGGATCACGTGCTTTGCACGATATATAGTGATTTGAAATAAGAAATTTTAAATCTTGGTAAAAAAATAATTAAAATTAATCAATACGACTATTATAATTAAATGATAATAATAAATCAGTTGTTAACTACTAATCAAATATGAAAAGTTCATTAGCCAAAACATGGTCTTACTTTCAAACCCGAATTTTTCACGTCAATTATCACCAATATTTTTCGCTATTTATCATACTTATTTTTTTGTAACATCAAGTTGTCGCTAACCAAAATCCTGACTGTTCCATATTATATCTTGTTATCCAAGGTACACTGGCATTACAATTAGTCTCAAACATCTCCCACAAATATCTAACTTTCACGAAACACTAGAAGTTTGATTGTAGAACGATAAAGTGAAGAAAGTTTTTAGAGATAATTAATATCAAGTGTTTATATTGGAGTATTGACACTTTTTCGTACAAGTATCACTACTAAAGTTCAACATATCATCACTTATGATTTTCAGCATCATTCATTACCTATCATGTTTCTTTCTACCCAGTTATGGCCATTTCTTGTAGTGATGATTATTGGGAGTCAAAATCTCCCCTGCAGTTTATTTCTTAGTTGCACAAAGCGGGGGCGGGGACGGGGGCGGGAGTGGGAACGGGGGCGGGAGAGCGTAAGCACCAAGAAGAATCTAAAGTTGGGAGCGGCTTGAATAAATAAATGAGTAAAGAATATTATCATTTGTTTAGTATAATTTACATAGCCAGCAACAACAAACAAGGAGGCTTTAAGGACTTGAAGGAGGAGAGAAACAAGGAATTGAGTTGAAAAGGGCTTAATTTTCAGATATTCTCTCACTTGTTCCATGCATCTCTATCCAGCTAACGGGATGGAGTTCCCATATTAGCTTGGGACGAGATCTCATGGAGCTCCTAACTTGGGATCGCAAAAGTGAGTTTCCGAGAGAGAAACGTCACCTTATTAGGAGTTTCCTGCAACTAAGGTTTATTTGCTTTTGATAATGATCTATTCTATAACTCCTTCAGTTTAAAATAAAAAATAATAATTTTTTTTGGACTGTCCTAAAAAAATTGATCAGTTTTCAAATTAAAAAAAATTTTGTAATTGTTTTTACATGTTTACCAATTGAAGACATTTTTTTTAATTCTACTTCTCTCTTCACATTTAGTCATTCACCAACCTATTTTTCTCTACTGAATCAATTTCGTCCCGCCCCTCTCTCTCTTGGGATAGGATGAGAAACTCATAAAATAAGACTTATATCTTAAACAAACGTGCGTCAAATATGATCAAATAATTTGGGACAAAGGAAGTATAAGTTTCATGTATCTCTTATTTTAGGATTAAAGTACAAAGCAAGTCTTTTTCAACTTTTTCTATCTATAAGTTTCAACGTTCGAGTACAATTTGTCTAAAACAACGCTTAATCCAAATTATACTTTCTTTTTTCTACTTTTTAATTAATGTAGTCTAAATTTCTCTTGATAGTGTACTCTAAAGCTCTCTTTTATATTTTTCTAGCATGACCTTTTTCATCGTAGTAGTAAAATAAGGCTATTAATTTAGTTTTAGATGTAATTTAGTATATATTTGCCTTAAAATTTTTATTTTTAACATAGACTTTACATACTCATCTAATAAGTATATATACACGTGTCTGTGTGTGTCCTTTTAAAATCTATACTACAAAATGTATGTGTGAAGTTGATATCAGATAGTGGTAATGAACTAAGTAACTTCAATAATACCACCAGAGCAGCCTTCCACCATTGACGTTCGCCAATGCTAGGATGACGTGGCTAGTGAGGCTGAGCCAGTTTGTCGACTTTCACGCTGAGTGCTTGCTGAGGAAGGTACGGTGACGGGATGGGGGGGGGGAGAATTTGGGTTAAAATCCTAATTTGAAAAATTAGGATTTGTAAAATTTTATATTGCATATGCCTTGTACATACAAAATGAAGGGAGTATCAACATTTAAAAAGTACGTATCAACATAAGAAAAAAAATATTTTTTAACAGATCAATATGGCTTTACCTTTTAAACTTTAATATCATTGACTATAATTCACCCTAACCTCGAGGACATGAGTCCCAGAATTATAAGAATCCACCTAGTCGAACTTGCAGTTATTCTGACTTTATCATATATTAATAAATTTAAATTTGTAATTATATACAAAAGTTAATAGAGGCAATAGCTAGTGTACCTTAATTTATAGAAAAGAATAATATCTGAACTTAGGAACGGTTCTCTAAGAAGCAGGGACAATTAAGGTGCTCATTTTATCGATTTTGATGTTGATAAGTTTTAAGGTTATGTTTTGATAAAGTTTTCTTTAAAGGTGAACAAAGACTTACTATCCTATTCATACAATTGGGCTAGATCCCTTCCCACATTTTTGTCACTTAAATATGCATTAGTGAACTTTTAACCTCTTTAGTAACAAATTGTTTATGATTAACCAAAAATATTGTAGTTTAGGCTCACTTTCTTAAAAGTAAAAATACACTTAAGTTTAGTAAACCTTTTATTTATAAAAAGGTATTTTTAATGAAAAATCTGTCGCCATTTTAATCGCTTTAGATTATTTTGTACGCTGGGGCGAGATCGTTACCCATTTTGGTTATATTGATAGTCTTTTATTGCTAAAAGGTGCATTAATGGACCTCTTTAGCGTCAAAATATTTAAAGTTAGCCAAAACAGTAGTAATTTAGCCTCACCTTCCAAAATATTTAGAGAACTTTTTAACTTAAAAAGAATATTTTCAGAAAAAAAAATTTAGTTATTTAACCCCTTGCATATAAAAACTTGAGAGTTTTTAAGTTTAAAAAAGTTATTAATCATTTGAGCAGAAAAAAATTAGTCTTTATTAATTGAAGTTCATCTAATACTATCACTTTATAAGAGTGAAATATGTAAAGACAATAGCCATATGAAATATGTTATCATGTAAATATATGATACCTCGCGATATAATGCATCATAAAAAGACAATAACCATATGAAAAATATATTGTCATGAAATAAGGGTATTCTAATAACTCTAAACCGAATATCGGATTATGTACTTGCCATGAACTCAGATTATAATTAGGAACAAAATTGTATGATAAAATCAATTCTTATGCATTTAAATTTTTCTAAAGAAACTCCAGTTTTACTGTAGTTTTCTTATACCCATATGTCTGTAATTGAAATCTAGAATTAAACTTCAGTTTTATGATAGTTTCAATATACGAAAATGTTTACATTGAAATGTCTATATATGCACAATAATTAAAATTTGTAGCATACACATACACATACAAATCTGAAGTACAAATTTAAAAAGGATTAAGTTTTTGATAAAATATCCAATCTAGTTTAAGTAGATTATGTTTATTTTTTTAAGGCTAAAGAAAACATTGTTCTCTACAAGTTATTTTCATTAATTGAAATTGATGGAGAAGATGTAGTAACTTGAGGTAGTTTAACTTTAACGTGAATGGAAGCAGTAGGTTTTGATAGAAATTTTTTCAGTAATAAAAAAACACGCAGGAGTTCAAGGGTGGTTTTATAGATTTTCATAAAAAAAATTTCTAAAAGACAAAAGAACCCTTAACTCAACTTAAGCATATATTCCTATAAGGATATTCTAAAGAAAGATGCTTGATGTCCTAAGAGAAGCCAAATATACTCTTATTTTTTAACAACACTCTAATTCAAAATGAGTATTTGATGGGAAAAAATGTTTCAAGTGAATTCAGTTTAAAAAGGGCATCTTAGGAGGAAAAAAAAAGAATTAGCCATTTAACCCCAGTCAAGATTACATGTGCATTTAGAAAATCCTAAAAACTCTAGTTTTATGATACCTTCCTTATATCAATATGTCCGTATTAAATATCTAGAATCAAACTTCAAGTTTACGACAATTTCAATGTAATAATATGTCTGTATTGAAATCTATATACATGCATGCAGAATAATTTAAATCTGTAGCATACACATCGACATAGACATATGAAATACAAAATTAAAAAGGATTGAATTTCTGACAAAATATTGAATTTAGCTTAGGTATATTATATTTTTCCAAAAAAGCTTTAGAAACTATGTTTTCTACAAGTTGTTTTCTTTAATCGAATATGACGGAGAAGATGTAACTTTATTGTAGTTTAAGTCAAAACATCCCTTCACTCTGATAAAAGCATATATTCCAATAAAGATATTTTAACAAAAGAGACTTGATATTATATGAAAAGTAAAAAAACGCCCTTATTTTTTAAAATAGTATTTAATAAAGAGAAAAATTTTTAATCAAAAGTCAAAGCAGCCCTTAACTCTAACAAAAACATATATTCCAATAATGGTATTTTAAGGAAAGATGCTTGATATCTTATGAGAAGTCCAAAACACCCTCATTTTTAAATAAAACTCTAATTTGGAAAGGGTATTTAATGGGAAAGAAATGTTATAAGTCAAAAACACCCTTAATCTTTCATGAAAATATCAATTAGAAAAGGTTTATTTAAGGAAAGAAAAGATTAGTCATTTAAGCCCATACGTGCTTTTATATATGTATAGATAATGGTATTTTTGCTTTTTCTAGCAACGTTTTTTACCTTTTAACAATGCAATTAGGGATTTTTTTTTTTCTATTTCACATGACGTATTAATTTTCAAGGTATTGACTCAGAAACGTTGGGAATGTAATGTATCAAGTGGGTCATAGTTAAGGGTGACAATTGGTATGTTTGAATGAGAGTGATATATTGTATATGGGAAACAAATCCAAATTTCAAAACAATTTATGGTCAGTAATCTTCCTCTAAAATCTTAAGAGATCAGAAGACTGATCAACAACATTCCGCCTGCATTAAGACTCCCCCTCATCAACGAGGAAGAAATTAAGGCGCACTTCCACCAAGTTTAAACAGGAGCTCCGATATCACGTTGAGAGACTAGACAATGGGCCAGCAAAATAGTCAACTCTTCAAAAGCTAAAAGTTAGTTGTATTTAGATTGGAATGCTCAGAGAATAAGTCAGTAGAGGAGTAGGTTGTTCTCAATTAGAATATACAATTTCTTCATTTGTTAGTTTAAATAAGGATATCCTTTTATAGGTTGAAAATATTTCCATCTTGATTGGCAATTACAACATTAAAAAAAGATTCTTCTCATGCGATAATTAAACTTGGGGCATTGTAAAATAAAACTGGAAGAACTGAAAACTTAATTGCTGAATTCCTAGCAATTGTAGCTTAAAGTTGCTAAACTTGAAGCATTAAAGGTTATGGGTGGTGTGTTATCAAACTGAAATTAAGTACTGAAAACTTAAGCCTAAATCTTAGTACTGAAGCTTTGAGCTGCTTAATTTGTAGCATTGTATTCTCTGAAATTGCGGGCCCTGTTTTCTGTTTCTTTCTATTTTTGGCAGTAGCCGGGAATGGAAGAGGGGGGAGGTGGAGTACTTTTATAAAGGTCGTCCAATTGATTCTTAACCAATTTTTAAGGGCTCGAACCCCCCAGAAAATAAGAACATACAGTCGTACGTGCAGATATATCAAGTGTAACTGACCTGCCACTTGGCTCAATAACGCATACGGAATAGTCCTTTCAAACTTTGAGCATTGACTGTTCTTCCATCCCCACCAGCCTGCAGCATGTATCTCTAACATTTGTGCTACAAGACATTTGGATGCATTCGATGACTGGGAGGTGTTTAAATTGCTGATCTCCCAAGTAGAAGCTGCAATGAACATTTCATAAGGTCGATAGCAGCCAGAAAGTTGCCTATAATAAGTATGTCTGAGTTTCTTATACTACTTTAGAGACATATATCGCATAGCATTCATCATCAACATCAAGAAAAAGACAAAGAAGCATGTTAGTTAATCGAGCACAACCCAAACAAGAAAATTGACATATTTGATACACGGATTGCCAAGTCCCCCAGCAGTATAAGAAACTGAAATAGTGATATTACAGTGATTCTACCAGTCATAATTAATAGATGATGCAGTGGCCAGTAAAATTGCAAGAACCGCATATCTTCTTCTAGATGCCTTCTAGCACCATACGAACTGGACCTTTGTAATATAGTAGGCTCCTAAAACAAGTACTAGCTACCGTCGCTGTAAAAATTTACTGTTGCAATATGAAAGGAAAACTGTGTGCTCGTCTGCCAACACCTCTTTTGTCGACAAAAAGGTGCATCAGTGACAAATGTTAACGAAGGCACGAAGACATAAAAGGGTGTGTATTTATGTGTTCTCTATGACTTTTGGACATATTAATGAGCAAGAGGTAATGATAGTGTGGAAGAAAGTGGAGAAAAATGAGACAGTACCAAAGAAGCAGAAGAACAAGTGGAGAAAATGAACTACTTACCCCACAACACATAGAGTTCTGGTCTTATCAATAACATGCCATCTTTAAGAAAAAATATAATTTCCAATGGCCTCCATAAGTTCTACTTGTCATGCAAGCGAGGACAACAACTCAAACTTACAAAGCTAGCTATACAAGAAAAAAGGAAAAAAAAAAATCCCGCCCCAGATCACAAAATCCCTAAAAGGATGCATCATTGCCCTCAGATTCGTACCCTTGCCTTACCACGGGGATACCAAAACCCTCAGGCATGCTATACCATACTTTGGATAACTCAGGCACGTCACGGTTAAACCCTGTAGGAATGGATGCAATATGTGTCACGTGGACCCACCAAAGTGGCCACGTCCCCATGCCTAGCCAGTATGGACCAGTGTAGAGTTCCACTGAAACTGAGGACCATGTGTATTTGTGTAAGGGTAGGGAAAGAGAGAGAGACAGAGAGAGAATGCCTAAAGAAGAAAGTAAAATCCAGCATTGAGACAAGTCTGCAAGTGCAAGTTCAGCCATATTGCCGAAACTTTGCAAAATCAATCCACAATCCGAAGGAAGTCTAGAAGTGATCCATCAGCCAGAATGCAACACTTGCAGCTTAAATTTAACTTTTACCGCACAGTTCACAGGGTCCTATCTCACTTTATCTAAGTTGATGGAAACACAATAAGGGAGAAAATTTTAACTAACTTGGCTATATGATATATTTGGTCTGCTTAAGCTTGAGTATATTACAACAAAGACCCCGAGGTTTCCTTTTTTTCTCACTTAAAACCGTGGGGTTTCATTTTAAGCACGTGACGCCCCAGCCCGGACCCTTTCCCTCAAAGCCCAAGCCGTGCGTCAGTTCATTTTCACCAAATAATCCTAAAGTATAGCGCCAGTCCATAAAATTTCTCATTTCTATTTTGTGTTACTCCAAATAAAATACAGAACACTTAACAAAATTCTCAAATTCAAACTCCAAGACCACACTAGATCTTAACAGCTAAACAAATTTCTCACGCTTCTCAACAATTTTCTGGCATTTTGCTCCGCATCACCTCCTGATAACCTCGCCACATTTAAAGTACTAATTATGGAATAAGCTGTGAAGCCCAGTAAGAGAACTAACAAAGCAACCGCCGAAGCAATTTTCCACGGCCACCATTACATAAAACTAGTAATAGTTATGGAGACAATGTCACCACCTAGAGCTCTTAAGCCATGATTTTGAAGCAGATCAAACACCAAGAAATTTACAACAATTCCACCTTTTCCTTCTCACTTGGCCATACCACCATCTCTCTCTCTATGCTTTTTACTGCTTCCCATATTCAACCATGCCACCTCTTGATTCCCATTTCTGTTTCATTCTTTCTAAATCATCTTGTTTTCATGTGTGCTTCATATAAAAGAAAAGGCAGGGGACACTTATTAAAAGGTCTCACAACTCATGACACGTCAATTTTTGGCAGATAGGTGTACTTGTTTCTATGATGGGCAAGAAAAAGGATACTTGTTAAAAGGAATATCTCTTTGCTCCAAGAACTACACACACCCCATGCATCATCTCAGTGCATAACTCATCTGCCCCATTGTTTATTAATCCAACAGAGCCAACTGTCTCTAAGTAAATCAAATTGCATTAATTTCGTGATGTCCAACTCAAGCCCGATAGTAGATACGTTTTGCATCCTTTTCGAGCTTTTCAAAAGCCAAAAGTCATACAATATATTTCTTAGGCTAGTTTTCAACATGAGTCCAAATCCAAAGTCCAGTTTCTCCAAATCACTTCATAAAACCCAGGTAAGCACCTTCAAATGTTCAGGATCCTAAATCTCCTCTCCTTGAAAAAGTTTCCATATTAATGCAATTTCACGTTTCTTCACACACTAAATCTCCTCAGTAAGCAACTGGTCCATGCCTGATTCTTCACACATTAAACACGTTTCTGCTGCACTACTCAGATATTAAAGCTCTATAAATTCATCCAGATCGTTTCCCCTATGACTGAGTGTGAAAATATGTCCTTCACCTCAATTTAAAACTCCCCAGGACCCTATCCTGGCTTGGAAAAAGAGAACAAGTACATGACTTTCAAATTGTGCTTTCTTTGGTTCCTTCAGTCTGGATTCTGGTGTCTAGAGGATAGGTATGGTGTCTAGAGGATAGGTATGGTGCCCTTTCTTATAGTCCTATACTACATGACAGTATGTCTGTTGAAAAAAGTTGATTTTGTGAAGACAAATGCCAGGTTTATCAAAATTGCGACCAAAAAGTTGTTTTCCTCATGATGTGGCTTCTTGTGATTTAAGCATCTTAAACTGTTAAGACCTTCTGTTTAAAATAATTGGACCAGGATGTGCTGCCTTGCAATTTGAGCATCTTAAACTGTTAGTAAGGAGTACTGCAGAGCCATTTGTCATTAATTTCCATGAAAAGGATCATGAATTGCCAAACATTTTAACAAGTGTCCACAACATTTATTCCTATTCTATCTAATGCTTTACTTGGAAAAGAACACAAACCACGCGAACGCACCATTGTTCTAGCTGAAAAATGAGAGGAGATTTTGAGGTGGAAAAAGAAGTCGGGACATGCAGAGGTGGTACATTTGGAAGGAGAAAAGAAAATGGAACCGCAAAGATAGCATTAAGAGGTGGTGGTGATAATAAGGACTCTACCCTACCCCCAAGGCATTCCTAAAGTATAGGACAGCGATATATTAATCAGACTTTACTTTAAGATATATCACGGAACTAATCACACACAAATAACAGCCTTTGCCCCATAGGACATAGATATATCACGGAATTAATCAGACTTTACTTTTGACAATTACAGGGATGGATTCTTTTTAAAGAACAAGATACGGGTTAAAAATAAAGGTCGGATCCACTGAACAAGTTCTGACTTCAACCTTCTGAGTCTTCTTTCCTTTTAATGCAAGTGTATAGAAATATTAGGTGTTAGAATAAGTTAATGAAGACACTATAAAATAACTCCGCGATATTACGTATGAAGCCATAGTTAAGAAGTAATAGAGTGCCTAAAAAAGGGTAAAAAAGAAGAGAATTCGGTGTGACCCTTATAATTACCAAATGTAGTGTCTTACGGTTAATTTTTGTACGTCGATATCCCGATTTAGGGGGCCGTTTCTTGTGTACAGCTGGAAACTGCAAGATTGCTGCATGAATGAATGCACAACTAAAGTCAGTTTAGCAAACAACTTAGTGCTTATAAGTGGACTACCATAGTTACATTATGAAGCCTTTTAACAAGCAGACAACAAGTAATATAAGGCAAATAACAAGTTCTCTTCTAGACATGGAAAATATGTGTTTGCGCATAGGTGTGTTTCAAAACACGAAAAGGACATTGACTAATGGCATTGGCAAGTAAGGCAAGGCCAAATCTACACTCCTTTTTGCTAGTTCACACTCCTTTGCTAGTGACACTTTTCGACCCTTTAGCCACAACAGGGTTAGGGATAGCAAAAAGGTGAGAACTTGGCTTCACCATAGATTTACAGAGTGAATCTCTACATAGATTCTCTTTGGGATTAGTAGGCCGAGTAGCCCCCTTTCTTATAGTAGTATCCACCAAGCCTTTGTGGTCAAAAGAGTAAATATGGCCCTTTGTGTAGTAATTCATTTTACATTGCCCATCTTTCAACATTCATATCTCCGTTCCAAATGGTAATGTGTGATTCACATAAGGGGCATTTATGTCATTCCACGGAGATTTGTTTTTTCCTTTTTCACCCATGATTGCTTTTAAAAATAACCCATTTCCTTATTTCATTCTAAATTCAGTAGTATTATGTGTAAATCTGTGCATACCCCCAGCTTTCCTTCTCGATAAAAGCATAAGAACTTCCAAAAAGGGCCAAATTAAATTTCTGAAATAACAAGGCCTTTGGTTAATAATAGCTTAAGCCTTCTCTATATAAAAAGTATCTTCGTGGAAGACCTATTGGTGGACATCTGCACTAATTAAACTTGGCCTTTTCACTTGGGAACCTGACTGCGATTTTGAAAGGGGACAATTTTGGGGCAGAGTAAATAATTGGTATAAACTGGTGCTTTATATGCAAGTCGAATGGATAAATGTGGCGCACTTCTTGATGCATTGGTCTGGGGCTAAGGCTCTATGGAATATGGTGCTGTCACTGTTTGGTATCTTTAAGTTATGCTGAATAGTGAATACTGTTGTTAACTTTTGGGAGTTGGTAGATCTACAAAAGCAGGAGGATGGCTTTGTGGGATGTGACCCCCTCCCATTTTCTTTTTCGTGCTTATCAAGATAATTTGGAGTTTCTAATTTGTAAATAATCAGAAAGGCTCTACTTTTCACTAAACCAACAATGGAATTATTAATTGAAGCACCATTATGTTCAAAGAAAGGTGAAAATTTACATCATGCCACAGCAAAAGTATGTTTTCTCTTTGTTCACTATATTCGTACATAATGTATCTCTTTCTTCCCTTTTATCTACAACTTCTTGAATGCAATAAAATTTTTAAACTTCTGGAGGTTAAATTAAATCAAACGTATCTAAGTCTCAGGCTGTTGGTTGTTCATTCTTGTTTGCTGCTTACAGTTTGAGGTCGAGGTAACTCAGGTATGTTCAGTAACTACTAGCAATAGGCCAAGGGTCTTACTTTGGGCAATAGGCATGAATTCTAGTGTACTGCTTCTAGTCTACCCAAACGTCTAATGTCGATTTCAATGCCGAATTTGGCAGAGCTAAGGACTAACAAACTATGTGCAGCCCATTTTGTCGGAAGACGATGCTAACTTACCAATGCTCATCGGTCAACTAGAACAGATTACTAGTATAGCAGCCTATGTAAATCTCCATATATCATTTACATCGTGCATATGCCACTATTCACATGCTAGTGCTAAGATTTGCAACGATAAAAAATTTGTAGAACCATTGCTTTGTTAAAAAGGGCACTAATATCGCTTACTATATGTTCCATCTTGTCCGCGAAACCACTGCCTAGAGAAGACAAAATCCCTCTTAGATTGCCACCTATAAAGCAGAGAATCTATTAGGAAATGACAGAAGAAATAGACTTACACTATTATTTGAGATAGACTGTTGCATTCAGGTGGAGAAAAAAGGCAATCCTAGATGCCAACATGAGATGATTATAACAACCTAACCAGCCTTGTGCAATACATACTGTTCGATTAAGGGCCTGTTCTCACTCCTCTGTGGTAAATCCTTTCTTGTTTTATGGTGGAGGAGGAAGAATTCAGAAAGTGGTAGGGATACCAGTCAACTGTGTAGACACGTCACGAGGATGCTTAAAGAAATCAAATAAGTTGAAGATTTCAAAGCCTTTTTCTGTAACCAAATTCTAAGTCACATTTCCAAGGTAACCTTAGTTAGTTGATTGTGTCAAAACTTAAGAACATGATGTCTAAAGCCACTCGTCATCATGCAAAAAGAGGCTAAGAATAGAAAGGATATGGGCATCGCAAGACCAATATAAATCTTATATCACATACCTGGCAGTTGTAATTGAGTTAAGTCTTACGCAAAGGAGATACTAGTAATAAACAGCTTTACCTAGTCAAATATTTGGGATCATATGTCCCATAGACAACATCATAGTGTCCATTCAAAGAGTCAACTAACTCCAAGTCACCAGTTAATGTATCCCACCTGCACAAATAGTTATTAGATGGATATGAATGGTGCAATAGTATGATAAGAAGATAATCTGAACATCATACTCATATCTCCGATGACGATCAAGGTTCAGAACCACCTCAAAAACAGTATCCGCACTGGCCTCGACTACCCCAACAGCCTTAACAAGAACACTTTTACTACTCTGCAGAGGTGAAGAACAATTTGGAAAAACAAATTAGGAAGGCAATTCAGAAATGACTTGGCATCTATACGATGAAGAGAAACACAAAAGGAAGGAAGCTCTACCACAACCATAAGCTCATATGCCTCATAAGTATATGTGAATGACTTTTGTACCATGTTAGCTTGCAGTCAATTGAGCACACTCATCCCACCCCCCACCCCCCGGCAGCACACCCCATTTGTAAAAAAACTTTCTTCTGTTTATTCCTCTTAACTCCCACCAAGAATACCCAAAGGGAGGGAATGGAGGAAGGAAGAGATAGAGCGAGTCAATTAAATACGTAAAAGTGAGACAATATTTGTGATTCATAGATTTTAACATGTCCCAGTTACTTTTTCACTTTTCTTTTTTGCTTGGGAACAACAGAGGTGACCAGAAGTGTACTTAAAGATAAATTTGTACAACAAAGGTGCATCCAAAGATAAACGTTTTAGGTGAAAGATGAAGCAAAAAATGCAATGACTTAAAACTGTTAAATGCGATGCATCCTTGAAAGAGGAGAAGAATAGTTCATCTAGCAGTGGAAATTCGAAAGATGGATCCAACCAACGTCAACATGGGCAGGGACCAATTTTGAATAGCAAGCCTATACTTCTACTTCTACCATCACCAACTCCTGTAGAGCTGGAAAATCAAATCTCACATAATTATGGGTCTCGCTAAACCATTTTTCTTATTATATACAATGTTTGGCAAAACCCTTAGGTCTCCTTTATCAGGCAAGAGTAAAATTTTGGTAGTCTCCATTTTGTTCTTACACATGCTTTTATCAGTTTGTTGTGATACAAAGGCATAATACACAGATCAGCAACCTCACGTTTCCGTTGAGCAGAATTTAGGAGTAATTAGATATTATAAGAGTCAGATATAAATTTTGTATTCTAAGAACTTCCACCGTCAGGGTAGAAAAGGTATAGGTTATACCTTAGATTCAGCCATATCTTCGAAGAATCTAACACCTGAAACCAAAAGGATGGATAACTGAGTACATTTTAAAAACGAAAGCAGCGTTGTGCAAAAGAATACTCAAATTAACTATTTCAGCGGCCGTGAAAGAATACTATTAATGGTAAGACAGTACAATTTAAAGGATCTACTGATGTTGGCATATCTGTGTTTAAGTGGAATCATATTTTCAACAGTGTCTCTCAAAACACTCGATGTAGGGTACAAGGTATGTGTCGGACATGGCACCTACTATCACGAACACTCCACAACCAAACAATTGAAAACAAAAACAATATCAAAGAATAAAAGAAAGGTGTCCTCAGTCGTACATGTGACAAGTATCAAAAGTGGAACTCCATCCATAGTCTTGCTAAAGATGATTAATTATCAACATTATATGGGTGATTTTCCCTCTAAATGATCCTTTTTTCTACCCAACATCGTAGTGTTTACTTCTATATCTCTTGTCAACTAAAACTATGCATCTGAAAAATAGCTACCAAGAAACAGCCTCAATGCAAACCCCAAGGTAAGGCTTCGTACATTTAACCCTCCCCAGATGCCATAATGGTGGGAGACTCGGGCAGTGGGCCATCCTTTTTATCAGTAGGTCAGGAAAACTTATTCATCTCTAAATATCTGAAGACGTGCCCCAGCAGAATTGTCTGATATTGCACCCTTTTTGACTACGTCCCATTTCCACCTAACTTCAATGAAATGCTTATAAAAAATGGCAGCATGTGCTCCATAACTAAAATTTCCATAAACTACTATTGAAATTTCCTGTACCCACAGGCACAAAAGGAAAAAGGAAGTGATTTATCTTTATCCAGTTGACAAGTTAATACATTCTCCTCAACCTTTTTGATTGTATTAATAATGCTAACCGTCACAATTAGGACAATCAAATGAATATAAAATATCATCAGGGCAATGAAGGTAAATAATATTCCTTGATGGGACTGACTATACTGTATACTTGCACCCATCTGTTAAGTTCAACCCGTACAATTGAATTTGGTGCTTATCCTATGTCTGCTTCTATCTCAATCCCATGTTTTAACAGTTCTGGATGCAGTCTGGAGTCACTTGAATTTTCAACCAAAAGTAAAGCTGGTCTTTGCATCAAGATTACCAGTTTTATTAAACAAGAGCACCTGAAGTTGCTTGGGATGTGTCTGAAAACCCCCCACTGGATTCGAGTTAATGCATAAGAACCCGACTAAAACCGAGGATACATATTTTGCCTAAGGTCCCAACTTCCAGAAGTGCAATCTGCAGCATGAGCAAAAAGAGCAGAGGCAATACCGACCCAAGATACAAATGAACTGGACTATGTAAATCAAAAGCAACTATGTCGGGCTTCAGGAAAGCCAGACATGTGCTATTGATCCTTTAAGGCCTCCTCAACTAATATTTTAAGGCCCATCGAACTTTGCCTAAACTTAAAGTTAAGCTCCAACACTGATCTCAATGTCGCCACTTTCACCACTCTCTCTCTCTTTTTTGAAGTACGAAGTAGTGAAAGGATCATTATATTCAATAAAATTTGGAAGGGAGTTTGTTTTTTTGTCTCGACAGTCCAATCCCTCTTCACGGATTCAACTATCCTATAAAAAAGGATATGAACCAACTAGTAATGTGTAAACTTTGTTTTAATTTCAATCCACCTTTGTTGGTAGACCTCAAGTAATTCTATCCATTGCAGCGATAGAGAAGCTACTGCCATTTCAATTATCCGACAGTCAACTTCATGTTAACTTCAAGTTAGAAAAAGTTGATTGCACAAGGTTCATATAAACTTCTGTCAAGAGAATTCCATCATTCTGACATCATCCACCTCATCAACTACTATAAATTTTCTTTCAACAGAAAGTACTTTAAATCTAGTTGAGGAGGCTATATAGCCCATCAACAATCAACTTTTTGGATATAAATATAGCAATCAAGTCCTTCAGCTGAATATCCTCATTTTTTGGTCTATCCCAGTTTCTGCAGCCAATGAATTAATTTCCACGCGTGCATGTCAGTGATACTCATCTTAATGGCATGTTGCTTCTTAGAGGCAAAATATTCTAAACCATAGAGCTTAAGAGACCTCGCAACCTACCTTAAAAAATTTCACTTCAACTTGATAGGATTTAAAATGGTAGCAAAAAATTACAGACGCACTTCGTCCCTCTAACCTGCTTTTGTTCTGTAAAGCACGATATACATTTTTGGGGCACTTTAAGATCTGGTAACTTGACATGGTATCAGAGCTCTAGTTTGGCAGATATCTATGAGATAATCACAAGAAGATTGCATACCAAAGAGATAAATGACAAAGTGTGTGCTTCATTGAAATCCATCATGATTCATCAACTTAATCCAATTCCGACATTAATGTAATCTAATTCCGCATAACCAAATAAAGTCAACCAGATTACAGTTTAGACAAGTGGAACACAATTAGATTCAACATCCAAACCGACCAATCAAATTGAAAGAGATTTAGAGCAGTAAAATCATTTTACAGACCATCCGTGTTCAACAAGCACTTTCTTAAAGTAGAAAACAGAAGACGTCTCTCATGCTTCAACACTGGGAATCATCACCACTTGAACTGATCTATTTCTAGTCATAAGTTGCTTGACAAAACAAATGAGGACAGAAGCACCCTTGGGAACAAATTGCTATATACAAAGGTAACACTTACACTAATATGTAATACTGGTGTACAGGAATAGTGGTGCCGAGATGAAAATACCGAGATGCATAAATACCAATGTGCCTAATACAATCTGGAAAATGCCATTTTAATGAGGAGCCAAAAAGTTTTTACAATTCACATAAGTGATCAAATTCAAGAAGCACGCTTTAGGATAAACATGATCGGAAGCAAAATTCCATGATGGAGTACTACTGATCTTAAAAAAGGTTAAACAGGACAGAAGTACCATTAATTGTACGGACACATTTCCACTCATGTGCTTCGATCACATCCCCAGCATCTGCTTCAAAGTATCCATTCGATGCAAAATTAGCTCCCAAGCTAGAGGATCGGCGAAGAAGAGCTTCAGGACCTATGTGTATCAAAGTGGGAAAAAACTGTCATTTGGCTAACTACTAGTTACTTTACACAAATATACACCACAATATTATTTTCTCTCCTTTTAAATTCAACAATAAATCAATAATGAGTTGCATGCAAGAAAGTATCTGATGTCATTTGATAATTACAACTAAATGCATGTGATATTAGACAGAAGGCTTCGATATGACAAAAGAGTGCTATTATACTAACATAATAACGTGTAACAATTAGCGTAGCGAAAATATACAACAAAATACTTGGTTTTTATCAGGAACCCTTTTTCCAAAGAAAATTATGATTTTCATGTTTGGATAAAGCGATAAGCTGATCACCATTTACAGTTGCAGTTTCAACTTAAGACAAGGATCTCTCAATCATCAAGGGTGCACCATTAAACTATCTACCTTAGTAGCAAGTAGGTAGAATTTGCTAACTTGCCCAATCAAAACCAGAGACTTCTATATCTAGCAAGCACAACGAACACGCCATTTCCAACCAAAGCCTCAACTTACACAAACTTGCCCTCAAAGTTTCAAGTAAAGGGCCATTTTGTTGTTAGTACTTCAAAAAGCTACTTGTACCACTTGTATACCAGATTAACAACAAAAAATATTTGATAACTACAAACATATTAAAAAATGCTAGCAGTATATATCCATATATTGCATGTAAACGACTCTCTACAACATAATTTTAACTTCAAAAGTACCCAGTAAGTCACAATAAGCTCCATGATGGGAAACCTGGCAAGTGACAAATCAAACAGTATACACCACATATAATGTGCCACTGATTCATTAACAGTTTTTTGAATTACCAAGTTCTGACAGCCTCACCTTGTCCTATTCTTATTAGGTCCTTCAAACCATGTGCATATCGCCTTACCCTAGGTCGATGCCCTTCAAGATCAATCCTTGCACAAAGAAAAAGTAAAATGAGACCACCATGCCATAATTCAACGCATTGAAAGGGGGGATAAATAAGCCACAAAGTAATATAATAGGAGCAAGGGGTAAACCAGAACAGTGGATTGGATAGATGTACAGTGTTATGTAGTTTATGTGGCTGAACTACTTATCAATCAACATTGAACAAATAAAAAATATCATCTACAACTTAGTCTCCATGTTGTATCGACATACTCAGTCTCCATGTTCAATTTGTTTCTGGTGCTACCACTTCTCGAAAGCTCGAAATCAGCCTGAAACAGTTTGCACAAATATTTTTAAAAAAAAATCCATAGCTGTGTTGAGCTAGACAACTTGGTTAAACCTTAGTTCTAACCAACATAGCATGATTCTGAAACTTCAAAGAAAAAGTAACATTTGTAGCATTCTGCCAACATTTATGCTCTATGGGTACGTACTGTTTTAAAAACTTTGAAGCAAGTTATATGTATGTATAACTTAGAACAGACGTTAATTGCAGATAAACATTGATCATGGAATTCTTTAGATGCTCTGTACCAAGTACTGTCTGTCTCATAACAATTTGGCATTATTATTTTTACCTGTTGCTTTGCATGATCGAATGCTTCCATCCACTTTCGGGCTTCTCCCGCTGTTGCACAAGCAATCTTGCAGCAATGTAATAAAAATTAACGAAGAGAAGTTACATATTCAACAGAAGGAATCCCAAAAACTTACGGAAAGGTGGAAATAAAGGATTCTGTTGGCGGAATAGTTTCCAATAAACCGAAGAAAATCAATTCATTTATTATGCAAATGCTTGTCAGAAATTTAATCTCAATATCGATCATGTTATACGCATCAGAACATGCAATTGCACAACTGTATGTGTAACGAGAAGCTAATACACGTGCAAGCATGTGTGCACTTATATATACCAATACGAAAAGAGGTTGGCATTAAAAAGCCCCAAAAGAACACGGGCGCAACCCCTGTAGGACGAAGACTATACACACCCGTAACCGTACACAAGCTATGCACAAATTCATAAGAGACTTCTGATGAGCGAGAAATTGTATTAAACATTGAACATAATACAAGGCTACAGCTTTGATAAAGACGAGCACTACCCCCAGGAGTTCTCCTAATACTTACAGACCAAATGCTCCAATCAGATACAATCTTGTAGAGTGGTCAACTATGAAGCAATTCGAGAATAGAATCCGGCAACACCCACAAACTGATTTAGCATACCATATAACCCACATTCCCCTGCAACTGGGTTAAAACACCAGCTCACATAAATCTCTAGCCACTAAAGCTGTTTTATGTGGAACTCCTTGTTTTCCCTATAGCATAACAAGGAAAAGAGCAGTTACCTCCCTGGAGAGCAAGGAGCAATAGGACTCAACTGAAAAGCGCCTCTCTTATCAGCTGTCCAGACCACCCTGTCCTGCCCTCTATCCATTCAAATCCAGGAGTTAAGATTTTCAAGTAATACAGTCGGAGCACCCATATGATGTAATATCCCACATCGATTGTGGGAGAGTTTGCGATTAGCCTTATAAGACCCTGCCTATGAACTCATAAGTACCTACTTGGCTAGCCCTTTTGAGGGAGGCATTGCCCTGTGGTGGGGCGTGGATCGGGTCGTTACATATGATGCCCAACCTCAAAGGCTACACGATATTCGACTTGCACTAGACCCCTAACCATGGGCTACCCCAATCACCCTCACTAGGCTCTGGGATAGCCCCTTCCCAAAACTTTCAGCACAACCATACACCAAAATGCATCTCAGAAGAGAGTTATAAAGAGCACCTTCCTGTAAGATGTGGGTTTTATGAGCAATTTTAGCAACCAGGGGCCTTGGAATTCGGTCTTCCACCAAAAGAATTTCAGAATTTTGAATCGGTGTTACAAACATGCAAATTTATTTTCAAGTGCCATTTAACAATATTCATTGGTGCATCTACTAAAATTCAATAATTGGGTTAGAAAGCCTAAATGCACAATTTATATGAAGAACAAACAGTAACATCCGTGCCACTTAGACAAACAACAGAAATCACTTAAATTAGCATGGCATATTATTGTAAAATTGCCCCCATAGCCCCACCAAGGGACAAAATTTGGTTCTAGCCACTTGAAACTGGCCATTTACCAGTCATTTCTCGAATCTTTTAGTTTTTATATAATTTGAGCTTTTCAACTGCTTAAGAAATAAATATTGTGCCTTGGGCAAAGTGCACTAAACTACACATATACACTTCCTGCTCTTCCCTCCCCCACCCCTTCTGTTTTGATTAGATCCATTAGCCAAAACTGGTAAACCATGCATCTCAATTCTCAACAACCTCTTGAGAAGATATATTTATTTAATGAGACCCACAAAGTATGCATGCTTGAGTGATCATTGAACTTAACATGGCTCTAGAAACAATGTCATTCTTCTTCAGATAAAATAGACAGAGAAAGCATAAATAGAACTTTTCCCAGCTTTACTTGTGGTTCTCCTATTTTCTTCTTATAAAGGTGGAGTAACGCTACAAAATGCTTAATTGTGTGCTTGTCAAGTATGTTGGATTCGTGGAAACATCTAAGAACTCTTGAAACATTAAGTTGCTACCTCATACTGCAATTAATCAAATTGCTTACCGTAGTGTCACTAGGAAACAATATCTAACCCATAACACAGAGCATGCACAAGTTACCTACTTTAAATGGTTATAACAGGCAGTAAAGAAAATAATAACAAACATGCATATGTAATACGTTTAATTAGTAGCCAAAACTAGGATGTGTTTGCAAGAACATTGGCAACACTTACTTCGCCTTTTTTAGTCTCATCCAACCGATTGTAGAACCTTAGAGCATAAACATCCTAAAAAAGATGAAACGAAGAAAAGATCAATGATGAAACTCAACTTTCATATACTTCAAAATTGAAAAACCTGTTTACTAGATGGTGAGGTCAACATTTTAACACAAAATTTCAAAGGGCTTACACCATGGTTAACCTTCCTGCGTCCCATCTCCTCGACCATAAGTGTATTCCCTATAACACCCCTCCTGATTGGTTTCTGCATCAAAAAATGTGCCAAGAATAAGCACAGAAAAAAGTCATATAAAAGCAACTTGAGGAGTTATTTGCATCACAGTTAGCAGACAGTTACTAACGTATCATGTAGGTGTATATCTAATTTACAACCCTTCGTTGCCCCAACATCCTCTTGATGTGGGATATATCCGAGCTTGCCTTCGTTTTCCCCAACCGTCGGCAACCCGACTGGATAACCCAGCCCAAGCTTTCGAGAGTCAACTCTAATACCATCTGTGACAACCTGATCCACGCTCCCATCACAGGGCAATGCCTCTGTAAAAACGGCTAGCAAATTAGGTACTAATGAGTTCATGGGCGGGGTCTTATAAGGCCACCAATCACAAATCATCACACACCCGATGTGGGATATCACAGGGTGCGAGCAGACTAGCCAGCTGGAGGCCAAAAGAAGCGATTCTTCCTCGGAGGAGGTAGACTACCATTCATAAGCATTCTATTTGGCCTTCCTCCCAACCTTATCACCCTCTGTCGTACTCCGGCCAGGTCAACAAGAAAAATAAAAAACTTTCACAGTAAAGTAGGTGCCTTCAATGCATACTGGTAGAGTAGGATACTCTTTCTACCAAAATTGGTGACAACGTTTTGGATTAAGGAGCTGCACTTCCTTCATAAGGCCCTCTTTGGGAATTGGAAATTGCAGTTGCGGAACCAAGAAGGTTTAATTCTACATGGGTTGGCAACTGGTAAAGTATCTCCTACCTCGGAAGTGAATGGAAATTAGAGCTGGAAGGAGGGCGGGGTCCAATAAAAGTTACCGTGTGGGGAGGAGATGTTACATACCCACCACGGACTTTTTCAGCCTGCAGCAGATTATAATATACAGTTCTCAGGGCCAGACTTGTTAGCAATCAGAGATTCTAAAAGGACCAAAAAATTTGGGGTGCCGACAAGAGTCTTTTCATTAGAGGTATGGGCAATGCCGAGGACTATACAGGATGTGCTGAGGTGCTGCGGAGATGTGAGCATAAAGCCTCAAGTTTGAGCACCTCTGATCTTTTGACCAGTTTCAACCATGTGTAACAATAGCTTGCATGTGAATTGCTACTTACTTCTCCATCATGCTAATTTTAGGTTTTCCTAATGAATCAAACTGTCTTGCTCAAAACCAAAAAGAAGCTAACAAATCTAAAGATTATGTATACAATGACCCCACAAATAGGAATTCCTACTCGAATCATGCAGGAAAACCCTAGAACCATGATCCCAGAAAAGTTAATCTTCAAATATAGCATATCGATTTTTTTGCCTTCAAGTGCAGCAGTGGCACACTTAGGCTACCAAGCTTAGGGACCATAGAGCTCATCCTACACTGAGATCTTGTTACCAACTTAAGATACGTTTCTTCTAACAATATTTCATCAACTTTCTGCTTCTGGAGATACAGAAATATACTCCCTCCGTTCATAAGTGTTCATACCACTTTCCTTCTTTAGATAATAAGACATTCACTCACTCACCTGTAGTCATTCACTTATTGATGACCCTGGCATCTCCACCACCCCTTTATCTCCTCCGGCAAGCCAGCACCATCGCTCACCGCCACACCACTCCCGCAGAAAGATCCAAGGGTAGATTGGTTTTAAATTTTAATTTTCTATAAAATATTTGACTTTCAAAGGGTAGCACCGTTATGGAGCGAAGGGTATTTTAACTTTCTACTTCCCGAAACCTTTTGGTCTTTGTTGTTACTATTAACTAATAAGATTGAAACACCCACAAAGCAGAGCAGTATGGTTTGGTTATTGCTAGAACTTACAACATCAAACCAATCTAACATCGTAACAGAGACATTCATGTCTTACACAAGTGTAAGAAAACAGTACTTTGTTTTAAGGTCTAAAGCAACAAACAATATCTTTGCTATGAACAAAGTCTGGTGACAACATTGTATAGGAACACTCTACGGCCATCTTATTTCAATCTCTCAATAGTTCAAAATTACAAAAACACAAAATTTTAACATAAGGATGTAGCTCTAAACATACATCTATATGATTTCTAACAACTCGACTAGTCCATTAAATTATGGTGCTAAGACAGGCATGTAAATGTTAAAGCAGTCTTTTATCAATCGCCAAAAAGATTCTCAGCTCCAGCAAGCTCCTACTTGTGCTCATTCACATCCACGCCCTAGACCTTAGTTGCAGGAAACTCCTAATATGGTGACGTTTCTCTCTCGGAAACTCGCTTTTGCGATCCCAAGTTAGGAGCTCCATGGGATCTCGTCCCAAGCTAAGATGGGAACTCGATCCCGCTAGTTGGATAGAGATGCATGGAACAAGTGATAGAATACATGAAAATCAAGCTCTTTTCAACTCAATTCCTTGTTTCTCTCTTTCTTCAAGTCCTTAAAGTCTCCTTGTCTGTTGTTGCTATCTATGTAAACTATGCTAAACAAATGATAATACTCTTCACGCATTTATTTATTCAAGCCGCTCCCAACCTCAGATTCTTCTCGGTGCTTACGCTTCCCCGCCCCCGCCCCCGCCCCCGCCCCCGCTTTGTGCAACTAAGCCCTAGACAGTAAAAAGCAGCTCCTAGTCTTCTGTTCTTATCCATTACTCTCCCCATCTCATCTTCTGTCATCTTTAATACTTGCCATATTCAAGTTAGAGGTCCATCATCTAAGCATTGAATAAAACTCAAATGTCATGTATAAGTCGAATAAGTGCCGTTTGACAAGCCAAACTACGACAAACACTACTTGCTCAAATCTATTCTAGGATTCGACAAAAAGTAAGAGGGGACAGAATAGGCACGAGAAAATGTATGAGTTCCTCGCATCCGAACTCTTGTCCCGTTAGACTTATAGAATTCCTAAAATAGAATATGACCATCTAAACACTGGATTACACTCAAATAGTACCTATAAACATGTTAAGCACCGCTTGACAAGTCAAACCAGCTTAAAGAAACTTCGAGCGAAGTCAATGTCAACACGTTAAAATTCATATACAGTAATTCGCAAACCAACCCAGAACGGTACTAAAGTTACCCATTATATCTGATCCCTCCTTTTCTCCCTCACACACTTTCTTGACAAACAAACAAATAATAACCCTCCCATTATAATGTTTTCCCTCACTTTCTTGACAACCAAACAGAAAGCAAATTACTCACAATGCCGGGATTTTCGTGCGGGTCCCGCTTGTACATCTCGAGGTACTTGCCACGGATGGAGAGAAACCGCAGGTGACAGAACTCGTGGCCAATCGAGTTGACACCCAGGTGGTAGACCCACCCACCAAAGTACTCGACCGACCCGGGCCGCTCCTCGGACCCGCTCTCCGACCCGCCGCTCTCGGACCCGGCTCCCTCGCTGCCCACCTTCTTCGGCACCGACGCCAGCATGTTTTCCGCCGCTGGTTGTGGCAGCCTCTTTGTCGCTGAAAACGGAAGAAGGGTGGTGGTGGAAGGATCTGATTGATCGTAGCGAGGAGCCTTTTTCTTGGCTTGTGTTTGTTGGGGTGCTGTTGATTTGGGTTTGACTTGAGCCGGAGAAGGTGACAAGTGGAAGAACAAACCTTCGGCTTGGTTGGCAAATGGGTGTTCTGTAAATCTTCCTCTGCTTGTCTATGGGGGCAAAGATGATGGAGTTCACAAGTAATTATATTTTGTGCTTTATATTTCACCACTTGAACTTTTAATTATAATTTTTATTTTTATATCTAATTGTTTAACTTATTTAGCGACGATCTATTTTTTAGGCAAATATTTTTATTCGTTATCAATGTTGCTATATGTTGATACAAATTAGAGCACATTACTCAATTTGTACACAAGGCTCACTCCCAAGGTGTACTCAGGTTGGAGAATGTGTTTTGAATAATTACTGCCATCAAAAGGCATTAATGAGCTACAGAAGATTCAATTATTAATGAGATGCTAGCTCAACGTGCTGAATTATAAAAGCTAACGTCAGCGTAGAGGGACAAGACTATTTTTAACCTCTTATAGGTTACTCCCTCCGTTCTAAAATAATTTATTATGAAAATTTTTGGACCGTCCAATAAGTGTGTAAGTCAAATATCATCAAATGTTTTGAGCGAGACGGATATTTCACTTCCTTATTTATCACTTAAAAACTAATAATTGTCGCACGACATAGTTTTGTCAAAAATGTGAAAAATATACTAAAAAGTGAAAAATAACCTTCCTAAGGTGGGTGGTCTGAAAATGAGGTTTTGGGGGGGGGGGGGGGGAAGGGATTTAAGAGTGTTTGAAATTTTAAAATAACACAAAATTTTAACTACAGTCATTTTAAAATCTCGAGATTTGCAAAGTTTAATATTTGTTACCTTTACAGATGGGTATCAACGATAACTATAATTGGTTAAGAATGAATTAACTATGAATGGATTGCAATAATAAGAAAAAATAGCCATCTGAAATCAAGAAAGGAAGGAGAGAGAGGGTGATGAACAGTTGAAAAATCAGAAAATATTATGGCATTATAGTAAGTTTGAATTATGGAATTTATTTCAACCGGAATTTTTGGTTCCCAAGTCCATCTTTCAATCCTTCCTACAATTTCACTTTTTAACCTTACCTTCATTCAAGATACATTTAAATGTCCGGCCAAAGAAATTTACAGTTACAATACCTAATCCAAGCACACCCTACATATAGTGAGGAGTCATTCGGCTCGTGTGATTTTCTTTTTGACTTAAAATATAATAAATAAATTTCACAAAATAAGAGATTTACAAGAATCATTTCGACTATACGACAGTTTAACAAAATGACAGTACAATAAAACCTACTTAAAATTTACAATCTTTCTATATTTTTGAAGAAAAAAATTTATTTATGCTAATTATATTATTATTATTATTATTAGTACGATCTAACGGAGGTGAGGTGGTTGATGGTGGATTATGCTTTGGGTTGACTGGAGTCTCTTGAAGATGACAAGTGGAGGGAGAACTAGTGTGGGGTTGGGTTGGCAGTTGTAGATGCGGAGTGTGCCCTTTGGATTTTGTAGACCTTCCTTGCTTCTCTAGGTCGGCAAATTAAGATCATGTGGGAGCTGGTTGATTAACATTTGAGAATAAACTTTTCTTATTTATTATATATTATATTATGGCTGAAAGATGAGGTGGGTTGGATCTTTGTGGAGAAGGGGATATTTATTATTATTACTATTATTATTATTATTAATCAAGAAGAGGACAAGCAAAAGAACATGGGAGATGCACATAATTTAACCTATGCTATTAGTTCGTGGTTAAAAAGGTATGGATAAGTCGTAAATTCGATATCTTATTTTCAACTTTTATTAAACTCATTTTAGGATTAGTCATTAATCGTTAATGAATATTATCAGGTATATGTAAAGGCAAGATACCTTTTGTTAATGGATGTTAGCACGCATTTGAAAGTGACAGATCACTCACGAAGATTTCTTAAAGTTGCTTACGAGATGAATCACGGGAATCAGTCGGGCGTACAAATTTCAGACGCCTGTTGTTGGGCAAACAAATTTGTATATAATTTAAATCTACTTCATTTAAAAAAACTGGCCGAGTTAGTTGATTTAATTGTGTCAATAAAAAAACTGCTCAAGTGAAAGAGTGAAAAAATCTAGGGAATTATCACGAGGTATGAAAATTCAATGCACGGTTGACCCTTTTTTTTTCTTCTAGGGTTTATGGTAGAAACATTTCGTTTACAAAACCGATCCAGTTAATTCATCGACGTAAAAACTAACATTAAGCGTCACATTGATGGTTACACTAAAATTACAGGACGTTGCTAGACTCTGATTTTTTTAGTTTTTCTTGTTCTTTTTCTATGTCGGCAACTTTGGTTTGGATTATTGGCACTAGCAATGAACGACTCATATATATGCCTAGAGCATTGAACTATCTTGTGGTTGCTTTCCAAACTGACATCTGGGACCTATTGGCATTCAAGGGTATGAAAGTGTCTCACATGGTTTACTACAATTATATACATGGCTGTAATTGGTTACCTGCTGTTTGTCTGCAGAATTACACCCTCATAAAATGGGGTCTGGCAGATCCCCAACTGCAAATCACAGCACAAATCTGACAAGACCATGGCACCATCCTTTTGTGAGCTTGGCAGCTACCAATCTCTGAAATCAGCTTTTCCATTTACACTTGCTAGTGGCGTCCAATGGCCCAAGAAGATGCTAATGCATAACCAAAGTTCATCATGCCCACAAAACATAGGCCCAAAAAATTTCTTA
Organism: Escallonia herrerae; assembly: GCA_033070095.1. Taxonomy (NCBI): domain Eukaryota; kingdom Viridiplantae; phylum Streptophyta; class Magnoliopsida; order Escalloniales; family Escalloniaceae; genus Escallonia; species Escallonia herrerae. Next base: position 87,976 of record JAVXUP010002053.1, read on the forward strand.
CTCGTACATCCGTCCAATGACTCTAAAATGGTATGGAACATTGGTTCCGGATCATACAACATTTTCTCCTAGCAGCAAATAGCACTTTTAAAAGAAGTGTTCCCGGGGCACAACATGGTTAGATGAAGGATAAATGAATAGTCAGCCACTAGGTTCCAGGACTTCACTAGAGAAATTAGGTTGCCTCTCAATTTTCCACCATACTGTCTTCCACATGATTTTAAGAACTCTCCAAAAACTTATATCTAGCACAGGTTCTTGCCAAGAGAAGTTTACATCAAAGAGACTTCATGCGAAGATCAACCTTACTAAAAGGACTAAACCTGGGCAAATAACGAGAATCAAGCTTGATGCAAGTGTATCAGCCTTCCGTCTTCTCTTCTTCCTCTTGATTCATCTCGTAGTCTTCACGATCGTCGTCGTCGTCATCATCATCGTCTACATCATCATCGTTGTACAAGCTGCTTCGAAATTGACTTAGCTCATTTCTCCCATCGTCTTCACCCACATATTCTAACCCGTATTTGATGTCTCGGTGTTTAACCAGAAGCCAACGCAGCAACCTGTCTTCTTTGTTCAAATAATGCAGCTCATCATTCATCTTGGGTGGTGTCATCATCGTCATTTGCATCAATTGGCCCTATACCACATGCAAAATTTTGTTGAATAATTCACTCGGTTTTATATGACAGACAGCATGTGTGTAATATAAGAATCAAATCACCTCAAGAAGCTAATAAGTTGCACGAAATAGTGGTAAGCAAATTAAAAGAGGACCTTCTCGTAGTGGTGGTGGTGCTCAAACCTCCAGTTGACTAGAGGACAGAAACATAATTACATAGCCTCCTCAAAAGAATAATACTAAAGTTTGAAATAAACCAACTTAATCACAACTCTCAGAGGAGTTTCGGCAGAATAAATTGGTTAAGGAAAAAAATATTTCACAAGACAGGAGCGGAGTTTTACCCCAACTATGCTTGAAAGACTGTTTCCGTCTGTCACACTGCAGTGACCTTTTTCAACTAGAATATCTTTTGAAAAGGGGCCAGCAGTGCAAAAGGCTTCCCCAATTGTGAGGGTCTGAGGAGGGTTGATGTATGCAGCCTTCCCCACTTTAATGAAGAGGCTGTTTCTGGGTATTCAACCCATGAGTCCAGGTCAAAATTGAGCAACCTTTACCGTTGCGCCAAGCTTGCCCTCTTTACTAAAATAACTTTCAGTGTGCAAAATATAGTCTACGGCCCGGGAAGCTATTGACATGCAACTCAGATTGATGCCATCGTGCTCGTAATACACCACTGAGATAAATGACTGAATGCATGCAGCATTTTATCTAACAATGGAGCTAGTACTCTATAATCAACCGAGGAGCATCATGACGACACAATATGGCCAAAATTTTTTGTCTAACTTGAAAGAAGGGGAAAACAGCTCAGTATCCACCACCCACTATGTATCACATAGGTCCTTTTCTACCAACTCCACAGAGGAAATTTCATTGGACCAGGTCTTGAGGCCTTATACTCTTTAACAGAATTTTAAGAGCCAAGAAAGTTGCCCACTCAAAAGTTAGTTGTGAAATATAAGGGAGCATACATTGTAGCCAAAGTCACGAAATTCTTCTAAAGTGGCAATACAACCGCTCTGTATTACCCGCACTCGCTCCCGTTTTTGCTTAGTGCTTTGATGTTTTCACTACCTGACTTCCAAATGCATGTCAAGTTTTCTGTTCTCATGTTTTCTTTCTTGCTCCCACTCCGCGAACTGGTGACTGGCAGCCACACTTCGGGTAGCACTATCCCAACACAGTTTATAAAACTCATCCTAAACGGATACCAAACCATGATATCCCTTGAAATAACTTCAAATCAGTACTCCTATTTTACCTTCCATGCCTATTGACTAGAGACTTAGATTTCCAGCAAATAGATAGATTCTCTAGATAGCAACACAAAAATCTAGCCATTTAAGAAAGCAAAAGCGCAAGTATAAATTGTCAACATATCGTAAAACGTAATGAGTGCAATCCTAAACAGCCAAAAAATACGCAATCTCACAAGCAAAGGTACCAATTAAGCTGCACTTCCTTGTTGGTTTCCACATCTCTTCAATTGACGGAAATCAAGAGTGCGATCCATAGTTCAGCATTGCATTTAAAACTCTCTTTGTAACTTGTTTGTCTTCAGAGTATATAACATATCGCTAAAAACAATACACATCTATAAGACTATAGCAATATTGAGATTTCAAACTTCTGCTTGAACATAAAAACCTAAGAAGCACGGACTCCGGTGGGGGTGCGATATGGGGGCGGATACATGATTTTAAAAAAAATAGGCTATGGGAGCAGTGGGGATACGCCGAAAATTTATTAACATATATACTATTCGTAACAGAGTTTATAGTATTTCAAACAAACAAAGATAGTTTTTTAATTTGGTGGGCTGATTTAAAAATATTGAAAGTGCATTGCCAAATATGATAGTAAAGTTCACAAGTTCTGTTATTTCTTGAAAGTATTGGGGCTAGGTTAAAAGATTCTCAACAACGCTGGCACCTAAACATAATAAACAGAAAGTTAGATATAGCTGTCACCCTCTCTTATAAACAGTTGTCACCCTAAACAAAACCTCACATTGATAACATCGACAGATCGACAATAGCTCTGCAAGGAGAAGTCGTTGCCGCTGCGGCCAGAAGCTGCCCACCGCCTCTGCTGTCGGACATTGCAGGTCGCCACTACTGCCGGAAGACCATCGCTGCTACCGGCGCTCTCCGACGTAAGTCATTCCTTCTTGTCTTCTCCTTCTTTTCTTCTCTTCTCTTCTTCTTCTTCTTCTTCTACTGCTGGAAGACATCGCTGCTACCGGCGCTTTCCTCTTCTCTTCTCCTTCTTTTCTTCTTTCTTTTCTTCTCTTCTCCTTCTTCTACTGCTGGAAGACCATCACTGCTACCGGCGCTCTCCGACGTAAGTCGTTCCTTCTTCTCCTTCTCCTTCTTTTCTTCTCTTCTTCTACCTCTCTCCTCTCTGCCAAAAAACCCTAGGTGCCTATCCCTGCCGTATCTAGCCGCACCCAGGATCCAGAAATTTAATGGAAAAAATAAATAAATAATTCTGGACACGCACTCAGTGAGCACCAGCACCCGACGTCCACCCGGTGCTGGTGCTTCACCCAAACTGCCGCACCCGTGCTTCATGGATAAAAACTAACAATAGAGCGTTGCATTCAGCAATTAACACCAGAGTAGTATATGAGGGCCAAGGTTCTATAGTCAAATCTATATCACTATTGGTCAAATGTAATTGATTTCACATGCCTTTTATCCTCTGCAACGATGACAGAGCGTATAGTAGTGCAGACAATAAAGCAGGCTGTTCAGAGTCTGACGGCAAACTCATGTTTTTCTTCCATGTGTTCATTGGCAGAGAAACATAGTATTGATACAAACTTGAAAATTACTCAAAAACGAATAATGAGCATGGAGAGAAGTTTACAACCAAGTAAGAAATAGATCATCATAACTTTATATATTTCCTCCAATGCTGTTCAATTTCAAGGATAGGGGTGCAAAGGTGGCGGTTGGGCTCGGTTGTAGGTTAAAGGGGTAGAATTTAGATGAATGAACGACCCATTTCGACCCATTTATTCGTGGATTAATTGGATTGATATAAAAAAGTCTAATATGTCTCCTATGCTTGATCTTCGTTATTGATTCAAAAAACCACCACAACACCTGCCGCCGCAGCCAAATCGCGACCATACTGCTCTGCCATGCCACAGTTGCTCCACTCACACAACAACACCATCATACCACAACTATAACTAACAACCACAGCAAAAGCACCACAGCCTCATCACCATATCCACTACCACCACCCGCAGTCACATTACAACCGCCATGATACCCACACCCACCACCACCCCACCACCATCACCAATCCTCCACCGACACAACCACCATTTGCTGAGCCAACAGTCAATACTTCAAAAATCTATAATCCGTCCCCATAGAAACGCAGATCTATTCCAGACCTGAGCGAAGATGGCACTTCGACAGTGCTGTCAACGACAGCAGGTGGTGATGGGGAAGACATAGTGACGACAAAGATGGCAGGCGGTGATGGCAATGGTTGTGGTCAGTAGTATCGATGACAGGTCTAATCTTCCGTGATGGCAGGTTCAAGTGGGCAGTCACGAAAGGGGGAGAAAAGTTTTAGGTTTTGGAGTCTCTACTTAAAAAGCAAACAACAAATTGTGGTTAAACAGGCACCCATTTAAGACTCACTTAAACCAGCAGGTTATTGGGTTCTAAAATAACTGATCCACTAAGACCCAATGAATTAATGAGTGGGTAGGTAGCTTTTAAGTGGGCAGATTTGGGCAGGTAAATGGATCTGGGTTGTGATTGACACCGATGTGCTCATATAGGCAAAAATCAAGGGATTCCAACTATCATTCAGTTTCACTTTCACTTTCACTTTTTTCTTCATTTGACATGGCAACTATATTTTCTACTTCTGTCTTTATCCAAGTTTTCATCTTTCCCATTTTGATAAACACCGAAGTTCCCTTACTTTCTTCAATGTGAATTGACAAAATTTTGATCATCCAGTTCAGTTAAGTAATGCTTTCCTTTAATTTCTCCAGCCTAAATTTAGCAATCAATTGAACCAAGAAGAACAAGAAGCATAGTGAGTTCAAGTCCAGAATTGCCAATAGTCTGAGTCTCAACGATGTAAAAGACAGAATACGGGCCAGTATTGCGACCCCGTTTTACAAACTGATCAAAATTGCAAGGGATTCTACATAATGAAGTTCAATTAGTAAACATTTTCAAATAGGCGGTAATAGCATTTTTCAAGCCTACCACTCATATCAAACCATCTCAGCTCCCATGATACTGAAAAACCTCAATTGCTATAAGTGGGGGGCTGAACAAGGTTTAGCATTGGAAAATCCACTTTGCCAAACCATCTAGGGCCATCCACATCAATGGTGTGATTTTCCTCCTAAAACGCGGACCCCGCCCTACTATCTTCATCACGTGGCCCATGTTTTACCAGTATGCCCTTCATGCCTTATTTAAATTCAGAAACCAAGAATGAATCAAATCGCCCAGCTACCACTCTTTGGCTACTGGTTGTAGCAGCAGGACGAAAGCTTCCAATTGCCAATCATTTTAGTCATAAACAATGCATACTATTCCAAAGCTATGCACTATGGATATCCTTATCAAATAACAATATTCTCGTACACATGCTAGACTAGCTCACATAAAAGACAAAAAAGACATCCATTAGAACCCAAAATGCATACATACACCAGCTAGCAGATAACAATAATGTCACAATTCAGTAATATCAACTAAATACAGAAGCAAAACGTCTCTAGAACAATGCAGCAACATATAATTACAAAAGTTGTACCTGAAAGTACCTCCCATCAAGCTTCTTAATACCGTAACCCAACTGAATGGTCCCAAACGACTTGATCTCGGTGAGAACCCCGTTTCTTTGGTACACGTGTTTGCCCACTCGCGCAACCAAGTCCATCAGTGCCTCCTTCTTCACGTGAGGCTTCAGCAACAGCATACAATCGTATAGCGGCATTTTTATTCCCTCCCAATTACACTGCCATTCCATCACAAATACTCATCACATTACTCACATTCGAAAACTGCACATATAAATCCATTCACTCCCACAAAACATACAACATACACACAGACACACACAGAGAGTATATGATTTGCAGTGTTTATGAATATGAGAGTTGATGGATGGGCTGATGGATGGATGGACATACCAGTGAAATATTGGAGGGTTGTAGTGGAACCACTCGATGGGTGGATAAAATTGAAGGCAGTGCGACCAGGTCAGCGAAAGAAGTGAAAGGCCAGTGTCTGAAGGGAAAGTGGTCTAGGGTTTGGCGACTATAACGGAATGAGCTGAAAAATTAGGGCCATTGAAATGGTCACGATTTCGTAGCAAAGAGGAATTTGTAATCTCACCCTCCTAAATTGAACTAGTCGACTCAATTCCATTATTATATATACCAGCCCGAAATCCGTGCCAAGCCCAGGATAGTCATGTTTACAGTCATTAACTACAAAAGCTTTGAATTGCATGATAAAACTCAGTGCACAATCTAAATTTGCACGGTTATTTTATCAAACATAGTCACATCTATTTTTAAACTAGTGAAATTGAATATAACAGATAAGTTAACCGAGTGTTAAAATATTAAAGGACAGTGCTCGTTTGTATCTTGCTAATACTGATTTGATAAAGCATGTACATAAAACTAGTTATAACCATAGGCAAGAATAGATTATGCATAGTAACCATATAGAAAAAGCACAATTAGAACTTTATCTTAAACACAAAAAAAGAATATATAAACTCCATTAATCAGAGTAAGCGGAGAAATGTAATCAATTTGTTATGGCATGAGTCAATTATAAAGTGCTTCTGTAAGTATCTTTTAGGAATAATTTGTAAATTTCAGTACCATTTCATAGCTGCTGCTGCATGTTAGTTTAATATGAATGGAAAACAAATTGGCTGTACATCTGTGGAACATGGGGCTGAAGACCTCGAATTGTAATAACAATGAGTTGGCACTCTAAAAAGTAAGTAGACCGAGATTACAGTATGATAAATATGTTATTGCATGATGCATTTACCTAGCTTAATTAAGATGTAGCTAATCTGTAAATATCATATTAGATTTTATACATAATGTTATTTTCTAGATATCTAGCTTTTTAATTTTCATAAGCGACTATTTTTAGGAATATAATAGTCAAAGTAAAGAGCCCATTTGTCCTTTTTAAGTAGACGTCTACAAAGCCGGTGCATACTGTTTGTTTGCAATTTTCAGAATCAACTTTTTTGTTGATAATCTCACTACTGTTTGTTTACATAAGCTGAAAAGCTGTTATCTGCTATATATGGACCAAAATGCTCCGAGAAGCTATAAGTTAGCTACTTACTACTTTGTGACAATATGTTAAAACAACTTATTGATGCTACTTTTTAGAAAATCCCAAAAATTTACAATTAAATGCAACAATAACTTCAATCCATATCACACACTAAACAACATTTTTGCGAGTTACTCAAGTCCAAGCATATATAATGAAACATCTTTAAAACCTTAGCCTAACTTCAAAAAGTAAATTTCAAACTGAAGTTAAATTATAAATTCAGCCCCAACCATTCATATATGAAAATTGAACACATTCAAGTAAGCTTGCCTCCGAAGAATGGCAACGTTTATACTCTGTACTACACTGGAAACCCCATGAGATTCAAATAGCATCGAAAATTCACCAAGACCCAGCCAAATCCCAAACCCAAAACCATCTCACCAGTCCAAACCTAAATCATGAAGCCCAACCAAACCCACCTCAGCCATCCAAGCCGCGGGTCTGGCAGTAAAATCTATAATCTTGTAATTCTTAGTGGAAACATTCCAGTATAAAAGTCGGATCGCCAAAAGAAACAACCCCATTCAAGTGATTGTAAAAGTAGAGTCGAATCACCCAAGTCGGTGCTAACCCATGTCTGGATTCGAATGAAGGAAAAGACAAGAAAGGTTGCGTAGAAAATTGAGGGAGGAAGGAAGGAGACTCACCTCTGTTGTGGACGCCGTAGCCGGCGAATAGCTGTGGCCGTAGTGGTGGCGGTGCCTGCTTCGTTTGGCCTTCCGAATCAGAGTGTTTTTTTTTTTCTTTTTATTTTTCTAGTTTAATCGATATGGAAGGGCAAAATAGTCAAAGCAACTAAAACAGGGACAATATGGTCCGAATAAAAAATTAGTTAATGTATGGAGAAGGCAATCAGAAAGCTTACTTCACCATTTGCGCATATGACTTCATACTTGGAGGGGGGGGGGGTGTTTAATGCTCATCAATCTGCCAGGGATAAAGTTGTAACTTCAACTCATAATCCACCATGGTAGCTACGTTACCAAAACTATCATACACACTTACCCTTTCAAATTCTCAACCCTCGATCGAAACGACGAACGGATCTGTCATCACACATCATCATTTTGTCGGTCCATCTAGAAGACCGTAAATTAATGTAGGGTCCGATCAAAGCCATAACAGCAGTGCTTCGATGTCAAGGATCCTGTTTTAAATGATGATAGATCATGCTTACGTATGTAACACGTAGATTTAAGATATGTTTGATAACGCAATTAAGCACTTAAAATTTAAATTTTTTAATAATTTTTAATTAAGTACATTTGATAACGTTAAATCTTGTATAACTTAAAAAATTAATTCTTACCAAAAATAGACTAAAATTTTAAGTCAGAGTGGATTTACTTAATACTGATCACTTATAGCCTGTTTGCGAGTTTTTTTTATGAGAGAAAAGAAAAAAAAGTGATTGTTTTCCTTCATTTTCTCTAATTTGTAAGTTTTTTTAAGAAAAGAAAAGGAAAGAAAGTTTGGACTTCTTTTATCTTTAAATCTTTCCTCCCAAAATTGAGTAGAAACGGAGAGAAAAGAAACTTTTAATATTTTGATAATATCCATATTAACCTTGCGATAATGAAGACTAAATTTTTAATAACTTTTAAATTTTAGGCTTTCTTACGAGCGCTTACCATTTTACTTCCAAACATATGATTGTTTTATATGTTAGAGTTGACTCATGATTGATTATTTTGCTTTTGTCATCACATTAATTAAATGTAGATCTTGGGATGTTTATAGTCAACTTATGGATAATTTTTATTTTTTTTTAACAGTGACATAATCAATATCATAAGGCTTATTATATTAATATGGTATGAATCTTTGTATGATTTCATTGTTGAATTTTCCCCATCATACTTATATTTTTTTAGGATCATACATCATAGTCTTTGTTAGAATTGTAAGAATATAGTATAGAGATATGTACATTATCAGGTATCTTTTTTTTTTTTGTTAAACTCATAAACAAGGGAAATGAATAATGCTTTCTTTTTTCTCTTAAACTCACAAACAAAGGAAAAAAAATTATCTTCTCTTCTCTTCCTTTCTTTTCTTTTCTTTTCTATCGTCTCAAAACTCACAAACAGGCTATTAATTCTAAGTGAGATGGTTAAATTTTATTTAACATATTTTTACATAAAAAAAATAATTACTACCACGATGTCGCCTTAATTAATTTGTTAAAAACACCGCATCCACCACAATACAATCACTACCATAACCATTATTTTCTTTTGCTACCACCACCATAATTACCACGAGGCTGCCACTATCACCACCTCCACCAATGCCACCACAACGACATTGCCACCTCCACCATACCATCATTGTTGTCACCACATCTATTTTCGCCAAAATCATCTAAAAATTCACCACACTACAACTACTACCATGATCATCATGTCGCCGCATATCGTTATAATCACAATTACCAACACTACGTCTTCACGCACCATTAACTCCACTATTGACACATTTTTGTCGTCGCCTTCACCGTCACCGTCGCCATCACTGCCACTACCACTACCAACATGATTTTAACCCCCCCCCCCCCCCCCCAAAAAAAGTTATAAAAACATAAGCAAATGCATAATTTTGATAAAATAGATAAATTTGTAAATAAATAATTTTCAGACATCTGTTTTTGGTTTACCGAGCTGGTTAACTTATTTTCAATAAAAATACAGCCGCTTAAAGTTTTTAATTTTATTAATTCAATACTTAATTTTTTCAGCACTTAAATTTTAGTTTTATCAAACAACCCCTGGTCTATTTGAAATCACTTATAGTTTTGATTTTTTATTTTCAAAAAAATAAAAACCAAAAAATCAGTTTAGTTTTTATTTTTTACAAAAATAGATGGGTGTCTGATTATCCAGTTTTTATTTTGAGTTTTTTCTTTTGGGTGTTTAATTATCCAGTTTTTTTTGTGGTAGTTGCGGTGGTGGTGGTCGGCGATAGGCGATTGCTGTGGGGGTGGCAAGGTGGTGGTGGTAGTGGTCTCAAAACAAAACTCAAAACTCCTAAATGAGAATTTTCAAAAACAACCCTATTTTAAAAACTGATTTTTAAAACTGAAGAAGAAAAAAACGAAAATTGTGTGTCAAATGCATTTTTTCTCTCAAGTTGACAAAACTGAAGAAAAAACAAAAAATCAAATGGTTCTAGTGTTAGATAGTTTATTCCAGTGTTACACAATTAGGGGTTTTGAACTATTAATTGTTTTGAATTATTTCAAGATTTTTTATGCCAGGCTGTTTACGCGGGTACTGGTGCGTGTGTGTTGAGTTATTGTTCATGTCTATGAATTATTACTTCTGTTGTTTAATTATGTGGGTAATTTTTTATATTGTAGACCCTAAAGATAGTTTCTATGGTGGATAAAAGCACAATATTGGGAAAAAGACATATGTAGGGGTAAGAGTTGAGTATTTTTGACAATGTAAATGAAGATAAGATGGGATTACATTTGTTGGATAGGTGAAGGATAGGTTAGGATATGTAGACTATGTAGGGATTTTATACTTAACCCCTGGATCAAGTGTGAAGGATGGCTTAGTGCATTTAGATTGTGATCTTGATGCATGGAGTATATAACAAATATTGCGTGTTGTTATAAGAGTCATAGAGTTGTTCCTTAACAACCTAGGAAACCTTAAGCTTTACTAGCACCTTCGCAACCAAATGAGGCAGACGTGGTTGACATGTATGACCTTGAAGAAAAGGAAGAGTTCGATGCTCATGTTGAGTCAGTAGCAGACAGTGGTAATGAAGATGCAAGGAATGTAAAAGACTTAAATGGTGAGTTTTGTGATAGTGAATATAAAATAACTGAAGAAGATGAAGAACAACTCTTTGAAACAAATAATGATGAAGTTGTGCTGGGGTTGGTACTGTTGTGAAGGAAAATGTCAGAGCTGATGGTAATGAGGACAGTGAAAATATTGGAGTTAAGGGTAAAGATGTGGGTATTGACAATGATATGGCCTCTTGTACATTTGAGCAAGCCTCTGTGGAAAATGACCTTGATATGTGTGACTCTGATGACATAAAAGAGCTTGCAAGGTTCTCATAATGAAATGTGAGATGGAAGACTGATTTTTCAAAGTTTTAGTCAAGTAACTTGAAGTATAAAATGCAAAAAGAACACAAGAAATGGATTTTCAGGTAGGTATGGTGTTTAAGGATGCATATGAGTTTAAAGAGGTTGTAAAGGCATATGTAGTTAAGCATCGCAAGCAATATATGGTTATAAGACAAGTGAAGCAACTAGCCTTTTGGTTCGTTGTAATAAGAATATTGGTTGTAAATAGGAATTTTTGGCTTCATTTAAGTATGGGGAGAATAGCTTCTTGATAAAGAAAGCCATGATGTTAATAATGCAATCACACTTAGGAGCCACTGACAAAGCCGTTGCTCTAGCTAGATACACCGTAGCATCGACAACGTGTTCTCCAATGAAGAATTGGCTAGTGGGATGCCCGCACATGCAACCAAACAACCCCCCACAACTACAAGTCATCAATCCGACTACGATATCACGAAAAGAAAAAAAATAAATAATGGAGCGGGACCGCTGGAGCCATGGGCACCACAATCCGACAAGTCGACCAAAGTCAACCACCAGATCTGCAGCCACCACTAAGGGATCGAGCCATCGATGCCTCATTCTTCGATCATCGTCATCACGGTACATTCACCATCGATGGGTATTTTTTTTTCTTCCAATCACCATAGCCACCCTAAAGCTGTAAAACAAAAAAAAAGAAAAAAGAAAAAGAAGAAGGCTATATAAACTACAGCCGTGAATGAGCCTCAATAGTTGTTGCCTCAATGCGAAGTTATCACCATCTGTAACAGGGATTTGGAGGTCCCTTATAGGCCATGACTGCCACTAGCAGTGGCGGAGCCAGTAACTCTACACTGGGTGGGCACCTAATTGACGAAGGAAAATTAAAAGTTTAAGCCTAACTATTGTGACAATGTATTAAACCCAACAAATAGACAACTCAAACAAGGGTAGGTCAAATGGGCATGAATGAATCACCCATGAGTAGCTAATTCATACACTTACTTTCGGTCCCTGGTAAATTCAAGGGTAACCCAAAAATTTGTGTGCCAATTTAATTATAAATTGCCCATAACTGTATTTCACTGCTCAAAAGAGACTTCCTAATTTTTATGTCCCACATTTTGTCGAAGATATGATTCGTCTGCTTTAAAAGCATAAAAAGATCAAGGGACAATCTTATACTCCGTAATAAGTTATTCATATTTACTATACACAAGAGTCAACACCTAACAAGACAGTAATATTAAGAGAATAATAAAGCTTGAGACGACTATAGAAACAAAGATTGGAATTACGTCAACAAAATATAGTATAAAAATGTTTATTTGAGTGCCCTTTTTTCAATGCTTCTTTTACCGTGATTGCTTAATTTAAGATAATTTGTTAAAGTATCTTACTTTTCTAGGCATTTTAGCAAACTTCACATTTTAAGAGCACTTTTTCCGATAAAATGTCCAAAGATCATGACCGTTAATTGAATCAATGGTTGAAATTTATTCAAGCATTTAAATCCATTCCCTAAAACCCACCTTTTTAACCTAAACTACCATTATGGAAACCATCAACCCCACGTCTTCCCCCCTCATCTCCCCACCCCCTCCATCTCTGGACATTAGTACCATCTACCACCAACCCCTTCATGTGGAGATCACCTTCTACAACGATTTGTGAAGTAGTATGTGAAGCGATGGTGCCCCTCATTCTCTAAACAAGAGAGAAAGAGGCGGTAGGTGGGCACGTAGGCCCATGTGCTCCCTACTGCCTCCACCACTGGCCACCCGTTAAGACCGTAAAACCCTACAAGGCAATCATTGTCCTAATGAGTCTGCAGCTCTCATCCCAGTTGTCGACACTGCATACAGCTACCGATCCACTCATCATTGTGGGTTTCCAGTCCAACCACCACGGCTAGGCATCAGCGCCACGAGAGGCCCTTGCAATATGAGCTACTAATATGGAGAGATGGGGTGGTTGCCGCAGTCGCAAGAAGCCTATGTCGCAGTCAATCAGTGACAAATGACAACATCACTACCTTTTCGTCCCAAGTCTCCACCAGTGCCAACGAGACATGCCATCATCACCGTTGCTGGTCAAAAATCTCAACGAGGTTATTATATTACAACACTCCATAGATCACCAGTGGCATAACCGATTAGCGCCATCACCACCAGTTCTCTCCAACTTATTTATTTTGTACGTCACATTGTCCAAGTCACTGACGTGGCGACAAGCAGCACTGTCAGAGCCACTTTATCCAGCTGCACGCCATCACCTTTTGTTCAGATCCATGGCGAGGTTACTGCCACAGTCGCAGGAGCTTCTCCATAGGTCACCACCTCATCGTCCCACTTTTGACATTGTGCTGAGAAGCAACGCCATGGCTGCCCTCGCCTTCAGGTTCATTCTTTCTTTTTAACCCATTATGCACTCACCCTAAGAATTTGCATATTTAGACTTGAGACCTGCAATGTCTTAGTTACTTGACAAATGCCACATGTTCTTTAAATCCAACACATATGTAGTAGCCAAATATTTCTATATCGCATACTCATCGTGAAAAAAAGGGGCTAAGATTTTAGGCGTTAGTAAGCTTTTCTAAATGGCTGCATTTCATGCGCTTTTGTCTTACATAATGGTTTCACCTAGACCTAGCATTGTCCAGTTGCCTCGACTGGCGTAAGCACGTCATATTTCGTGTCTTTTAAGTGCTAATATTTTTTTAAAGCTTCACTTGCATTACGCAATGCCAACCAAATTATGATTATTGCTCTTATTTATGTGTTAAAAAAATAGTTGTTCTAAAGGATTTTTTTTTATCACATCTTCTTTCCTGTTGTAAGGGCTCAAATAGCGACCACAAACTTCAATGTTGGCTTGCATTCCCTTCATAAGTGAAGATCAAGTTCACACCCCTCCATTACTTTACTTATGCCTGGAGCCTCTACTGCAGCATACTGCCTACTTGGCGTTTCATGCTGACTTGTGATATTGTTCGCTTATACGTTGACCACTATCAGTGGTGAGAAATGCATATCTCTGCACATTGATGAGCTGATCATACAGTATTTGGAGGCGCGCATACCTACACATATGGTAAATTAGAAAACATCTTCATCTTATGCTTATAACATTGCTAGTACGCCTGCTATGTGAGAGTTCATGTCCATTTAACCAGCAAATCGAATCCAATTCTTGCTTGTTAGATATTTTTGCACATCACTGCATAATATGTCCCCAAAATACCACAATGTCTTTATTACTCATTCAATACAACTTGCTCAGGCAGACTCTACGTCCTCTAGCTCTATTTGGTCATCCACTTGAGGAGACTAGTTATGGTCCATAACATCTTGTTGTTAATTTAGGAATTTTTGCGACCATGCCTTACACAATGGCTGAAAAGCCATCATTACATTCATGCCTTCTCAATTGGGATGCCTTCATAAAAACATGACAGTGGCAAAATTGTGGGCTCAGTGCTTTTGGATTTTCTCACTCAACATCACGGTAACGAATACTTGTTACTTCGACCGTAACCCCTAAAGTTGCCAAGGTGCATAACGAAGCACCCAATGGCGTTCACAGGAACTTTATGTTTTATTAGCCCTAACTGGCATTTGCATGACTGTATATTCCTTTAGTCTCCCAAGGGCGTTTACATGAACTTTATGCTTTATTCTCCCTACAATAGTATTTTACATGAATTATGTATTCCATTTTCCCTCAAAGGTTGATTTCACAAGGCCAGAATTTGTTATACCCTGAAAATTTTCTTTTCTTCTTGTGTGAAATTAATATTTTGAATAAATAGGTTTGTGGTCTTTTGCTAAATTTAAGAAAATGGTTTGGATTTGTTTTTGAAGTTTTTGGTCAAATGAAATGTGGTTTCATTTGAATTAAACCGAAAGGTCAATGTTTCGAAGTGTCTGAACAATTCGATCGAATGAAAAAGGGTTTGCTTCGAATGAAAAGTATTTAAATTGAGAAGAGCAAGGACTGAAGTTTTCATTCGAATGAAAACTTTTCGGTTGAATGAAAAACAAGTTTTGAAGAAACTATTTTCACCGCTGTTGAATTCGGTCGAATGAAAACTATTTTTCGATTGAATGAAAAACAAGTTTTGAAGAAACTATTTTCACTGCTGTCAGATTCGGTCGAATGAAAACTATTTTTTGGTTGAATGAAAACTTAAATTTTGTTCCGTATAAATAGTTTTCTTATTTCATTTCTAGCCTTTTGGGTTCTCTGTTTTCTTTTTCCTTTGCGGTAGAGAGAGAGAGAGAGAGAGAGATAGAAGACTTGGGAAACTCTTGAGTTCTAATTAAGGTGGTGCTTAAAGAACTATATTCTTAAAGGCTTGATTAAGGTAAGGGTTTATTTTTTAAATTCGAATCAGCATAGACAAATCCTCATGTAAGTTCTTAGTTTCTTTTTAAAATTCGAACTTCTTCATGGAGTTAAGTGATTCTTCTTCTCCTTTTATTTTGACCTTAGTTATGAATAACTTGTTTTTAATGCTATGATTTGGAAAAATCAAGTTTTGTCAAATTTGTTTGACCTTAGAATTTGCCATAATGATATTATTCATTTTAGTGATTAATGATTATCAGTATTTTGTAAACTTTGTATATTGTTTGACATGTTTGATATTTGATAACGGTTATCTTGAGATTTTGTTTTGGTAACTTTATGAGACATGTCACAGTGTATGTGAATTATTTTGGACTTATCCACGTGGAGTGAAACGTGGGCTAGCTCAGGGGAGTTGAGCTAGAGATCGCGATCTTACTTTCTGAACCGGCCTTATATGTCAGTGATGACGTATGTGACCACTTTCTGAATGACTCTCTAGTGTTTATTTCTGTACTCATATATATTTTTGGCATTTGATATTTGGTCTGACCTCTGTTTAGTCAAAACGGGTGTGCCTTTGAAATCTTGTTTTTAGATATAGTTGACATTTGAAATTTGGTTTGATATCCGTTCCGTTAAAACTTTTGTGTCTATCTTTGTACTCAGATATAGTTTGACATTTGAGATTTGGTTTGATGTCCGTTTCGTTGAAACTTTTGTGTTTCTGAAACTTTGTTTCTCAGATATTTTTTACTTATGTTTGATTGGTCCTTTGAGCGACTTTACTGGGCATTCGGCTCATTCCCTTATTGTTTCTCCTTTCAGGTGATTAGTAGGTGAGATTTTGAATTTGAAGAGCTAGTTGTGTGACCAAAAGTTAGCTGCCTTATTTCAGAGTTAGTATTGACATTTAAGTGTATTTAATCAAGAAAAGTTGGTATTGCTTAGGTTTTGTTTCGAAACTCTGTGTTGGAGAAATTTTTGGATAGTACAAAAGCTTTGGGCCATTATGTCAGATATTGCTGTATTTTGGGGATTATTAGCGCATGCTCTGAATGACCGTTTGAGAGATTTATGATGTTTTAAGGTTTTCTAATTTCGTTTGAGAGACTTCAAATAATTTTAAGGTTTCTTCTGACTTCTGATTATTCGATCGTTAACGCTTCGGGAATAAATAATTTTTGGGGCGTTACAGAATCTAATAAGCTTGTCCTGGCTCCAAGCGTCGAGAAGAGAAGACATTAATGAGAATTCATCAGCCCACTATCCTTTAATCTCTCTAAAGCTTCCTAACAATTTGCTAGGTAGGATTTACCAAGTCTTAGGCAATGATGCAAGTTCGAACAAGTTAACATATACAAGTTCATGTAACAACTTGCATGCACAAAGCTTTGCATACTATTCACAGAGAGGCTACAATGGGACACTCTCTCTAAGGATCTTAAGATCGAACTATTCATCTCCCAAAGACAAGTTCGAACAACCTGTTTAGGCAAAATTTAAAAACTTGGCTCTCAAAAGCTAAAAGTCTGGATTATCTACTTAAGCAAAATTTCATGGTTCAAGTTCCCACGAGCTTAAGTTCGAGCACAAGGAGATAGAGAATATATTAATCACGCCTACAAGCGGGTAAAAAGTCCATTAGAAACTCAATGCATGTTTCAAGACACCAAGTATATACTTTCTCGACCAAATATTTTGGCTAAGAGAGTGGGGTCTTATGATATAGTTAAAAGTAAGCTTCTAATCAATAAATAAGACCTGACATTCTCAGTCAAACTTGACCAATTGCAAGATTGATAGTCACCTTCTTAAACGAAGCAGGATTTTTGAAAGTATCCTAATGTGATCTCTAAGGTTCAGGCTCAATGCCCAACCACCACTCCTATTTATATTAGGATTCTACACCTATCCAATATAAAGGTGTCTCCTCCACATACGTGGGCAAATAGTCACACACAAAAAACATCATTTGTCTTGCATATCATTATTCTCGATTGTGATTTCCTATTAGCAGCAGCACTATCAAATGTGACCAACTTAATATTCGTATGAATATAAATTGGATAAGAAAATTTTACAATAATAATGTACTTGAACTCGGGTTATACAAATCTATACTATATATATATTTGGATTCGGTTGGCATCTTCTATGCCTTCCAGACTCCAAATCTTATTTTCTTGAATTCTTATAATTTTAAAATAAAGTTTAATAGGTGTTAAATTTTGATTGACCACAAAATAATTTCCAACCTCATGACCTCTAACCATCCAACCCCATGACCTTCATTCTTCTAGTTCATAATTAATTAATATTATGTACTATTTTTTGTGCATAACATGAGATTTTAACTAATATTTTTTCGTGCATAGCACGGGATTTTAATTAGTGTGTGTGTATATATATGCAAGGGATTTTAGTGTGTGTGTGTGTGTGTAGGAAGAGTTAATCATGTACTTACTAATGGAAAAAAATTACATTACAAAGTAATATTATAATAAAATAGTAAAGTAGTCAAACCTAAAAGTAAAATATATACAATGCTGAGCTAGATAATGTGTACAAAAAGTGTAGCAAAGCTTAGTTCCTTGTCATTTTCAAATTCTTTTTCCTAACTCTTGAACTACATGTCCTTATGCGACAGCTTCTTCTCGGCATTCCTACTTAACATTGTAGGTTGTAGGTCTAATTAGTAGATGTCCTTGATAAATGCTAGTCATATGAAATCACGTTATAATGTTTCTACTGCTACTTACACGTGTTGCTTCTCGTCATGAAACATTTCCTATGTAGGCACACATTCTTCCTCCCAGTTCAACCTTAGCACCCGTGCTACACATGTAGGATATGCATTTTTATACACGTTTCTCGGTGCGCAGACTATGAATGAATACATCTCGTCCTTCAGCAACTCCACGTACTCTTGTAACATGTCATCTCCATAAGTCTATAACCATTAAGATGTTAGACACATCAGATATCTGTTAAGTTAAAATATGGTGGATGTATTAGTATTAAATTAATGCACCTGGTGCTTCAAGTTTCGTAGTTGAGATGCTGGACACTATAGAATATACCCGGCTTGCTTGTTTGAAAGGATAAGTTGCTTACTGTCGCTTGAATTAGACACTGTAATGTGCACTTCGTACTTGTTTTAAAAACACCAACAACAATTACTCATGTAATATATTAACGCACGAACTGTTAATACCCAATGTCTAATACAAACACAGGCACAACTTGTACTTTTTTTCTGCTGCAGGTAATGCATATCGCTCTGCCATCGTGGTACTCTACATTGTTCAAACATGCCACACACGAATCGTACCAAAGATTCGCCACGTCAATAAACTCGATACGTGCCGTTATGCGAAAGTGTTTGAATTACACAATTATACTTTTCCATTAGTAACCATTGGAAATTGAAAAATGAAATGTGCCAACTTTAGTAAATTGCATTACATTTGTCATTGGTGCCAAATCCCGTATGCGCACTCTCTTTGAGTTTGAAATCATCACTGAGCATGCTATTGATAAGCCATTTGTTCTATTCCAGTGTACTAACTGTTTTGCCTGCTGATCTTCACCGAACCTAGCACACCGCATTCATTGATACGTGTAACTAAAATAAGCAATAAATTCATTAAAGAAAATGTCATGTAAACCAAAAACATTTCCTACCACTTGCTAATTGAGTCGCTAGCTTCATGTTTGATGTTGACATACAGTTTGCTGAAGCTGCTAGACGATTGACTTAAACCTGCATATGTTCAAAGATTATAGTGCGTATTTTTAAATTTTGTTTATGTTAGAGTAGAACTGAATATGCCAATACCTCCGTACTCTTTAACATACACACTCGTAGCAATCAATGCAATGTCGTTCGCCATATTCTTAAACACGTTCTCCCCTTCTACAGTTGCAAGTTCGCCCCAGAGAGTAAGTCTTACTGCAGTCTTACTTTATATGTTTAAGACAAACTTAGGTCAGAAGATGTCATGGAACTCTATGGGACTCACAAAATAAACAACTCAATAAAAAGTACGAGGAGTAATGTAAGGAACAAACCTCGGATCAATGAGTACAATATCTCTCTTTGGTGTATCATTGCGTTGTGTAATCTGGCATTCCGTGATAGATACCACGAAACCAATAACATCTACAAATATAGACAGTCGTGTTAGTATCTCTGCCTTACATGTGATAATACAATATAGTATTTAAAATTCATCATAACATACCTATCAAAGTGTAATACCGCTTAACAAATTGACCTATGTCAGGTAATTTGACTAAGAAAAACTTGTGAAGTGGTATGGTATCGCAGTGATCAAGAATGCGCTCAACAACGGTGTCCTCCATAAGATATAACTGATACTGATGAGGTACCAAGTTATACCTCGAATTAGCAGGATATATCTGAACCCCTTTCAGTCAATAATTTTTTTCCTCATTAAGATGCTCATAAAAATAATCCACTTCACTTGTAGCTACCATCCCTTACATAGCATCACCCTGTTGAATTGAATGTGACTACTATTATTTCAAAAAAAAAAATTGTTCAGTAATTTACTTTGATAGTGTTCACCTATTCGTCAACAAACAACAGCTTGAAGTTCTTGTAGGCCTTATTTCGTCGGTCGTGCCTACGAAGAATGATCATCTTGACCAATCGAGCCTTCACGTTCCATCTTAATCCGAGTGGATTAAGAAACACGAAAGGTGTATATCTGGTAAGCCCTTCTCCTGTAATTTTGTTTTTCAAAATAATGAGAACATTAAACATGACATTTTTATTAGTATTGGTCAACATAAACACACGGGGAAGAAAAAACGAATAAAATGGTCAAACACTGTCACATGGAAGCTAAGTGTTACATTAAATTCAGCAAAATATAGTAAAAAGCTTAATTGACGCATACGTATATCACCGACCAATTTGGTACAGCGAAGAGTTATCACAACCATTAAGATGAAATAATTAAGAAGTTTATAGTACAATAAGGTTTTTGTGTGATCCGACGGATGTAATGAATAAAGTAGTCAAACACGTCACATGGAAGCTAAGTATAACATTAATTTCAAGAAAATACAATAAGAAGTTTAGTTGATGTATACATATATCACCGACCAATTTGGTAAAGCAAAAAGAGATGATGAACATTAAGATGAAATAGCATTAAGAAGTTCATGGTACACTATGCTTTTTGTGTGATCCAACGGCACATCATCATTGTTAACTATCAGAATCTTTAACCATGCAGGCTCTGTTGCACGTGATACTGCCACGTAAAGCTGCCCATGAGAGAATACAGGGTTTAGAAGGTACACACCAACATTTTTCAATGTCTGCCATTGACTTTTGTTTATAGTCATCGCAAATGCCACTTTTAATGGAAATTGTCTTCTTCTCGGTGGAAGTGATGTTTGTTCGGCAGTAGGTGACAGAACAAAATGCGGGATTAGAACAGTGTCGCCCCAGTGTGAACCTGTAATGACTTGCGCCTCGATGGCTCTATCACCCATTTTTTTCAACTATGAGACGCATTCCGTTACACAAACCTAAGGACTGGTTGAGATTTCGCAGAAGTATCACTGGTGCACCTCTTTTGAGTTCTAAAGAATGGCTTGGTAGTCCTGGATAAGAAACCGTGTGCAATACTTCTAGTGGATTTAGGTTTTGGTCCAAATCAATGGTCTCGCTCTTGAATAATGTATCCGCGCTTAGATATGTTCTACTTTCTCCAGGAATCATGTACAGTATTTTGGCATTCAGTTCATCTACATCGTTATCGTTAAATGTCACGAATTGTTGGTTTGGGAGATGGTATTGAAGTCACATGACAGCTGGGTATTGTTTTTGTAGCTCAAACTCGAATATCCTCCAACATGCTTCAATAGCTGACACATACCTATAATCTAAATAATGCTTTACCTCATTTACAATGACACCCTTTCGTTGTCCTCCACTATCTTGAATTGTAGCATTATCTTGAATGAGCGCCGTTGCACGATCATGACCTTTAGAGTGTGTTTGGAACCATGGATTTAATGGGATTTCATTTCAAATCCTTAAATTTTGTTGTTTGGAATATTAAAAAAAGGAATTGGAATCGGATTTCATGGGATTTGACTGGATTTGTTTCTATAGTGTAAAATTCGGTGAAAAATGGTCGGATTTCGTGGGATTCCGATTTACTTGAATTAGAAGTAATTATTTACCTATCTTACCCTTTTTTCAGGATCTTTCCAACAATGAACCCACAACCACCATCTTTATTGTCGCTACCACCACATCACTTTTACTACCACCATCGGCACCATTACTGCCACCACCATTACTACCACCGCTACTGCCATCACCACCACTACCACTACTGTCGCCACCACTACCACTGCCACCACCACCACTACCACTGTCGCTGCCGTCACAACCACTGTTAACACTATCGCCACCACCACCATAGCCATCACTACAACCACCACTATCGCCACCACTACCGCCACCATCACTGTTGCCACCACTACTGCTACCTGCATCACTATTGGCGTCAGTTGACGACCACCAGTTATACGTTGTTACACTTCAATATCACCACTACCATCATTACCATCACTTAACCACCCCACCGCTTTCACCGTCGATGTTGCTACCCCATGCAGTGCTACCACCACCGCCACCACCATGTGTCACCACTAGCACACTTGAAACCACTTACCGTGATTTATTTTTCTTCATAAGTTAAGGATATAATTGTCTAAAAATTTATTACCTTTCCATTTCCTCTGTTCTCTAAACACAAAATTCAAATTTCGTAATTTGAATTCCCTTTCGTTCCAAACAAAAAAAAGTGAATTGAATTCCAAATCCAATTCTAAATCTGAAATCCAAATCCTAAAGAATTGGTTCCAAACGGACCGTTAGTAACATATTTGAACAAATACTTCACCACCTTCTCCTGCACACAACGTTCGACATTTATATGCGCATCAAAACAGACAATGCAATCACGATTGTATAGGATGACCTATCTATTGTCCAATGTGTGTTCGTTTATCACCACCTTCCTCCCATCATTCCTACGGCTGTATGATACAAATCCATTTTCATTTATTGTCGTCTCGTTGCAAAAACTCTTTGGATAATTCTTCGAGCATCTGCCGTTAAGCATGCACGGAGCATTCGGATTTATAGTGCCACAAGGGCCATGGATCATGCATCGAACAACAGTTTTACAAGCCAGTGGGTCAATATCTTTATCAGGTATTTCAACACATATGATATCGTCAATGTCTTCAATAGTCATTGATTTATCTCCTGGGGCCAGAGTAAGTATTATATGGGAATGCGGGAGTCCACATTTTTAGAATTCTGTGACAGAAATATCTGTTTACAAGCACAAAATCGTGTCAACATATACAATTTATAGACCATATTCATCCTAAATGAAGGTTGTAGTAGAGGGACGATGGGCTTAACGTACTTGCAATTACTGTCCCGAATATTTTTTTCTTCTTCAAATGATCCATTAGTTGCCTTTGATAATTCTAAATACTCTGGCAACTATATCAGGTCTATCTCCTGCACGCTGACCTTCTATCCGTCTAAGGTCCTGCTGTATTTTTGGTCTAGCCAGCTAGAATTGGTTGTGAATGTAATGAAAAGATCTAGATATCCCAAAGTTCAGCATATTGCCATCGCATCTTGGTAATGTTGCACCATGCTTCGTGGCCCACCATAGAAAGAAGATGGTAAAAAAATCTCCATCCTATAGCTACTGCTTCAACGTCTCTAGCTACAATTGCGTCTTCTACACCCTGATATAAGTCATCCCGTAACTCCTTCTGATGGATTCTGATGTAGAACAATCTGCTCTGTTCAATTGCTGCATAGCAATCAATAACAAAGTGCTGGAACAACCGTCCTCCTTGGAGGAGCGTCTTCCCACCTTCTCTGTATTGTAGTAAAAAAGCATAAAACTCTCTCATCGACACCCATTCTTGTGTGGCACTTGTTTCATAAGTTTGCAGTATACCGGTACGCCAACCATCTGTGCCGTATGGAAATAATAACGGGTACCGCAAAGGCATGTAAGATGGATGCGCTTCATTAATGCGCCTCAACGTCTTATCGCTTTTGTAGACGACAACATCACGATGTGATACAGATCCACTATCGCCGCCTATAATTAGTGCTGCAACTTCTGCAGCTATTGGCATCATATACTGTCTTTCACCTCTAGTGTGTATGAGCCAAATATGCAGATTTGGTACATTCTTTCACTCATCACATCTCGAACACTTTGGAATACTTTTACGTATGGATTAATCTCATTCAACATTATTTGTAATCCATCCAAAGTGATCTCTTTGGCTCTCGAATTGTCCACACCTCTGTTATTTACCATGCTCAAACGATTATGTAGCTCATGCTCAGTGTCATAAATGTAGAGTTGAGCAAATTTAGGTCTTTCACCATATGGTGGAAGTAGTGCTCTGATCCTATGATAGTTTTTGCCGCTAATCCTAAATGCATATGGGCCCCCTCCATCTAAAACCGAGTGATCTACCTTGCCGCCCATTGATGTGAATGACACCATAGAATTGTAGGTCCTTACATTTTCCATAAAAGGTGGAATACAAAATTAAGAGGACAAAAACTCAGGGGTTGGTGGTAGCAATGGCAAAATAACTTCTCCGCCTTCACAGCACAATTGGAATGTCGGATTAGTCAACGTGCTTTGAGTTGTCTTTTCCTGAATCCACATGAGTGCGTGACACACAGAACATGTAAAGTATCTCTGAATAAACACTGAGCGTTTCTTGACTTGCCATCTTCTAGAGCGCGTTGTTGAGGTTACTACAAAGTAGTGTACATTTATGCTTTAGAATTTTCACCATGAGCTGATTTTATATCTATTTTTGGTCCACTCCAGTTCTCTTGGAAAAATTTTGCGAGGGTAGGGGGGTAACGGAAATAAAAGTTCGTGCTCTTTTTGAGAGTGTGTGTGCACCAGGACGCACATGTGGTGGGGAATTTTTTTTGTTTTGTTTTGGGGGTAGGGGGTGTTATGGTCCATCCATGGCTATTTATTTTGTGGAGTGGACAGTGGCCTGGGGTGAGTAGTAGTTCATAAACCCACCGATTTTTAAAACAAATTTTTATTTGAAATGGCATTACAACGATTATAATGTGTGGTACTCACCTATGACATATATTTGTGCATTGCGTGAGAGGAACAAATGATATGTCGAAGAAAACTTATTTTTTGGAATTAGTTATATAATGCATACCAGTTGGTGGAGAGAAATTGGAGTTGTCCACTGAAGTTGCCTCCTCTACGCGGTTTGGATATGACACAACCTCATCACCTCTTTGCATTTCCATGTCTTGTTGAGCGTCCGACACTAAAGCATAGAAAAGTTAGAGTTAACAATTTGTGGTTTAACCATGGAAAAAAGCAAAGAGTTTTAGCTTATTCATCAATAATGTTAACGAATCTACACTTAGTTTCCTTATTAGTCAATTTCTTACTTTGAACTTACCATTTGAAACCCGAACAATTCATTGCCTGGTTGTTGCACTCTAATTGTATACATGTTGCATATGTTGTTCGGAATTTAAATTTGGCAAGCAACGTGCTCGGTTGACACATGACATTGTTTGTAATTGGGGGCATTAATATGAGCTCAGCGTGCTCGTTTTGCACGTAGAGACATGCAAATTCCTTGCTTGTCTCTCCGTTTCCATGATTGATGCTCTGACCATTGGTTGCCCATGGTCTTCATTTCGCTGAAGTAGCAGTTGTCTCCGTCTTCTTAGTCTTGTTAGCTTACTCTTAAGTATCATGTCCTCTCTCAATGCATCCATTCTGCTTAAAAGTATACATAAGAAGTTCTTCTGTTTTTACTTTTTAAAGCAAATGACAATGCCGTGAGAGGCCACGTTTCTCTACAATATATAGCTATTTATTAGAGCGCGAGAGGATGGTATTGAAACAAAATATTGTCTCTAAATCAATTGCATCTTATTATATCGTCGTTGACTTTACATCATCTTTTTCATAGTGTCCAATTAAAATATTTTTATACGCTATGCCCATGTCAATAGGGTTCACAGAAATAGTCTGAGACTACTGGGCTTACTTATGTCCTTCGTTGATCGATCAATGCACTTGTAGTAGTTGTAGCTCCTCGGCTTCATCCACAGCTGCATCCATCAAAGGTTCTTAGGACTGAGGTGCACTCTTATGTAAGCAACTGAAAAATTGGTAGACCTAGGTATCAACCGCTTATACTGATTACTTTTATTGCTTCTTGCAATATATATAGGCTAAGAACAGATTTATCAGATTAACAACTCACCGTGGTCGTCTCATTCCTAACTTTTTGCCTAGCGTATTTTGGTTCAAATGTAAAGCTGGACACATTAATATAATACGGGTTAGTTAGATTAAGTGCTGGACGTATTAATAATACGGGTTTATTAGATTAACGTGTCGCAAGTTGGAAATGTATTTCTCTCTTCCCCTTTTTTTTGTCTTCTTTTTTTTGGATTGACAAAATTATGTTAAAAAACAAATTAAGGGTTGTTTAAGTGATGTAAATATTAAATTTATACCAAAACTTTTTTTGTCATTTTCTTATCGAATCACACTATTATTAAAAGATGTAATACTGTTACTTAATAATCCTTTAACATTACATGTCTGAATTTAACGATGCTAAAAAAGGCTACTATTAGCCAACAACCATATAAGAGTGTCAATAAATTACTTTTTTTTTGGATTGAGAAAATAAAGTTTAAAAACAAATTAAGATTTGTTTAAGTGATGTAAATATTAAATTTATACCAAAACTTTTTTTATCGTCTTCTTATCAAATCACACTATTATATAAAGATGTAATACTGTTACTTAATAATCCTATAACATTACATGTCTGAATTTAATGATGCTAAAAAAAGGCTACTATTAGCCAACAACCATATAATAGTGTCAATAAACTACCGTAGCCTTTTTTTTTCGAAGTGACAGTTTTAATATTCTTCCATCCAATACTTGAAAAAGGAAAAGAGAGTAGGAGGTTTTTTTTTTTTTTGGAATTGAGAAAATAAAGTTTAAAAACAAATTAAGGTTTGTTTAAGTGATGTAAATATTAAATTTATACCAAAAGTTTTTTTTTATCATTTTTATCGAATCACGCTATTATTAACTACATTACATATATGAATTCAATGATACTAAAGAAATGCTACGATTATCCAACAACCATATAATTTGGGAGTTTTTTCAATAAATTAATATACAAAAGCTGATCTTCTGACCAATAAACTATTGAAACATAATTAAGTTGGTATACAAATAATTCAAAATTTCTAGAAAATTGGATTGGGTGTTTGTTGACAAAAATTAAAGATATGAATGCTAAATATACTCATTTCTTATGTTGCATTAGGTAATGGGACCACGACTACAAAAAAAGTATTATATGTGTAACTATACTGAAAATTTATAACAATGCTTCACCTTCAAAACTAATAATCAACTAAAATTACGAAGAATTTTTTTTTGTATGTGTAACTATACTGAAAATTTATAACAGTACTCCATCTTCAGACCTAATAATCCACTAAAATTACGAAGAAAAAAGATGGTTCTTAGAAAATCGATCTAAATCATGCGGCTAAATCATAATCTCTCACCCACGTAGTCTACTTCATCCGTCTTTCCAACTGCCTTCTGTTCCATCACTTAGTGTTCTTTATAAGAATTTTCGATTTAGACGAAAATGTGAAGGACCTAATAACTACTGTTTTCTTTAGTAAAGAATGAATGAGCAAACCACACACAGGTACAGTGGTAAATTATATTAAGCGTTTGACGCATTAATAATACGGGTTAATTAGATTAATGCGTATAGTTGTAAATTATATTAAGACAACATGGATTTTTCTGTTCGTTTAAATCGAAATTACCTCATTCTAATGCATGTTAGTCGCTGTACAGAAATGATCACCACATTTTAATGCATGTTGCTGTACCCAAAAAATTCCAAAGTAAAACAATTTAAACCTAAACTGTGACAAAGAATGAAGCACACACACATATATATATCGTTGCATTAAATTGTGACAAAGACCGTAGCATGTATATACATCTTTACACAAAACACACCAACACACAGCTCCACCCCCACCCCACACCACCCCACGGAACCCCCAGCACAGTAACACTAAAACCACACCCCACCCCCCCACCCCGCAACCTCCTGGGCTAAACCCAACTACCCAACGACCTTACCGCCTCATACCCAGCCACCTTCCACTGCACCACCGATACACGCACCCACCTTACCCATCAAACCCCACAACAACGCACTCTTCTCTCACACAACCCCCACCCTCTACCGCCAACCCCCCACCCTTCTCTCTCACACACCAAACACCCCCTAAACCCTGCCCTACCCTCCCCACGACCCTCACTCACCCCATGACCCTCACTCACACTAACCTATCACCACCCCACCACCCGGCCTTCCCACGACCACAACACGAAAATACCTCACCCATCCCGCACCACCGCTAACCCACGCCCACTAACAGAACTCAGCCCCCACCCCTCTCTCTCACTCACCAGCCACCCCAACCCCCGCCTACCCAACCCATGACCCCCACTCAACACTAACCCATCACCACCCCATCACTCGGCCTACCCAGGACCCCCACAACACGGAAATACCCCACCACCCCACACCACCGCTAACCCACGCCCCCTAACAGCACGGACAACAACAACTACCACCCCCACCACCGCTTACCCACCAAAACCAACCCTACCCACGACCCCCTAACAACACGGATGGATACCAACATCCACCACCCCTACAAGACGGACACATCATCGCAGTTACCGTGACGTAACTCCAATGCCGTCACTGCAGCTGTTGCGTTTAGCAAAAAAATCGCACAACCTCATCGCCAATCTTGAGCACCTACATTGGCAGGATCTGAGGAAAAAAAATGGCCATTCTACCAAAAACGGAGAGAAAAACTTTGCATGTTTTTGGTTCTTTGTAGCTTAAAATAATCCTACGTATACATGAGCACATTCGGGTTTTAGGTAGTTCTATATATAGGCATATGTACTGCAACATTTATATTACATTTTCGTGTAGAAGTTGGTTCATGCACAAAGAATACAACACATCTATACTATATATAATAGGATTCGATTGAATGCTATTAGCCTTCCAAAGTGTTATCCCAATTTTCTCAGTTTTTTGATTTCTTTTTTTGAAATAGATGTTACTTGTCATGAGTTCATTGGCCAAAATCAAAAGTTTACGGTTTAAACTAACCCCCATGTCACGTCTTAATTTTTAGCCTCAACCTCCATCACGTTCTCTGCTGCTTTCTGCTTCTGAACGTCATATCCAGCCATGTCTGTCCTTAAAAAACTAAAGTTTTCATTGCATCACTCTCCAAATAGTAATACGACCACCGTCCACAACGCATGCTTTGCAGATGACTCTTCAGATTCACACTGTTGCCACTACAACAAACACGACTTACAGATCCATCTATCTTTTGAAAAGGTTTTATTAACATTTCAAAATTTCATCCATCTTTTTCCACAAATGTAGGTTCTCTTTCTCCCGCTAAGTTCAACGCTTCACTGCAATTGCTGTAACTTTTGTATTTGTTATCTTTTGCAGTGGTTACGACACAAATCTATACTTTAGAGTTGTAGAGGATTGTTACAGAAAAATCTCAACGAAAAGCATGACAATTTTAGTTATGCTTTTTGGATTCTTGGTTTTATTAAACGATGAAGACAAATTACGGCAGAGACAAACTATGGCAAAGTTCAGTGTCTTTTATAAGGTAGTAAAATTAGTTCATTAATGTGGTCCTAATGTATTCTATTGGCATGATTCCCAGTTTTTGGTTTTATTGATTTTTTTCTTCTCCATGCATGCAGATGACATAGTACGCTTCATTGAAGAGTTAAAACTTCATGGTTAGAGGCTTGAGAGCTTAATAATTGGCTGAGATATATTTTCAGGGTACATTTTTCTATATTTTCAGGGTACATTTATCTATAAATGGTAATAATTTGATTATGAATTTACTATCCAACTCCCTTAACAGCGTGTTTCTTTTCGCTCCTTAAATCAAGCACACAGCTTAAGACATGTTACTAAGGTTCAAGTCCTTACATTGTGTTCCAAAATGCGAGAGTTTCTTCACATATTTTGTTCTTAAAATCAAAATTGGTTACAAGCCAGTTTTTTTTGTCATACTGGTTCTAAAGTTAAGTTAAATAACTTTGTGTTTCATGCAAAGCTGGAAGTATCTCAATTCCTTACACGGGATTTTATCCAAACAAATTCTCTTTATACGTCTTTTGACTGGCACTATAATAATTGTCAATAGTTCCACAAACCTCTCGCAACCTTTTCGATTTTTCATTTTTTTGGCTTCATTGGAGTTTTTGGTAGTTGCCCAAAGGTGGCCCCCCCTAGTTATTTTTCTTCATACAGAATTGGATAGTTAGAAATCATATGAATGAAACTACACCGTTTGAATATGGTACTAAATAAAATGTGCTTGATATTGAGATACGCATAACTAAACATATGCTTTTAGTTACCACAGATGCTTATATCCATGTTTGTAGATACTTTACTTTCCATTGACTGGGATATAAGAATAACACATATTCTTTGTACTTGGCAAAATGTAAGCATTACTCAAACCCATACTATATCCGGGTGCACTATTTTCTTTATAATTTTGTTATGGCGTTGCCAAAAGGATCAAGGATATCTATGGATTCTAGGATTTTTCCTACAGACATTCATGTGAAAAGATTTAAAAGCTGTGGCAGACGATAAGTTTAGGGTATAGCCATGACTATGTATGTCACTTTGATTTGCATCAGTTATGGTAATAAGCAAATTTGTTCTGTATTGATGCTTGGTTGTAATCAAAGTTTCTTGCAATAAAATAGAAACATTACTTTCTATTTACCAAAGTACATGTCTTAAAAAGTTATCTCAGTCTTGACAACAAAAGGATATTTATTAACCTCATAGATTTCACCCCATGGCCTACTACTCCAAGGAAGTAACATTTACCAAAGTACATGCCATAAAGAGTTAGCTTAGTCTTGACAACAAAAGGATATTTAGAAAATGTTTGAACTTGGGCACAAATTAAAATGCCTTAAAAATTCAAAATTTTGAACTTCGTCCTTTTACTGTTGATTGAATGTAAGTGTTGGGTATTCTGAAGTTTTATTCAGTAGCTCCATAAATAGTTAGAGATTACTTCTTTGAGTGGTGATCTCCCTCTTGCATCGACAAGAAATATTTTAGTTATAATCTAAAAGTGTAATGGCAACGTAAGATTACTGTTTAGCATCCAATAAAGTGTTATAGCCAGTTTGAAGATCTCTGCTTTTTTGACAATTTATTTTGCTATATGATAATTGTATTTCATTCTCCCGTGCATAACACGGGGTTTTAGCTAGTATAGAGTTATATCTTACATGCTGGGACTGTAAGTTGGCCTTTAAGGTGAATACAGTCGATATGTTGGGCTGCAACAAAAATTAGCATTCAAGCATGTCAGGTAATCTAACTGAAAAATTAAAATATGAAGTGGAAAAAACTACCTTCCACTGCAAGGGAACCCATACCTTTTGGTGTTATGTGTGCAAAAAACTACCTTCCACTGCAAGGGAAGAGAAGTTGCTGATCTGTAAATTCAGGTGAATGCAATGGAGATGTTATGTAGATGTTGGGCTGCAACAAAAATAAGCATTGAAGCATGTGAGGTTATCTGAATGAAAGATTAATTAAAATATGAAATGAAATAAGAAATGCAGGTGAAAAACAGAAGCAGCCTTCATATTTGAACTGGAGAAAATAAGCGCCGCAACATAGTACAAAAATAAGGAGAAAAGAACAATATAGGAACGCCAAGCTTTTTTTTTCCCAAGAATGCCATCTCCGTTGAAACTACATGTATGGGTGTTACTGTCTTGCATCCACCTTCAATTGGGAATGTTTGAACTCAGTAGTCATCCTCACCCACTCAACATTTTAAACCAAAAGCACTAACAAACTACAAATAAATAAAAATAGAGATGGGTTACAGTCTTACCCTTTTGCTAAGAATGATGTGGCTCTCCGAGCACTGTGTAAGCAATGAATGGGTTAGAAAACCTCGTTACTTTCCTTTGGGAGTTCAACTTTGATAAGGTAACAATTTTGCAGTGGCATGCACGGGCTAAAATGTTGTGGTTGAAAACTGATAATATATATGGATAAGAAATGCAGATGACACCCTATAATGAGGAAGTGGAGGCTAGACGTGAATGTTTGCATTGTTAGTGGGCCTAATAATTTGAGAGTTTTGTAAAAACTTATTATATTTTTGACCAGTAAACTTTTGACACGTAATTAAGTTGGTATAAAATAAATTAAAATTCTCAGAATATGAGACTGACTTTTTTATGGCAAAGATCCCATAATAATACGGTATAGATAGATGCTACTAGAGTTACGCAGCACACACGCATCCGTGCCGCTGGTGGCATAATGAAGAAAAGCCTCCAAAATCCAATGGCGGTTGGCAATTAAGGACCCACCTGCACTTTATATATATATATATATATATATATATATATATATATATATATATATATATCTGTGCCTCCTTTTTCACGAAAACCTAAATTCCCCCGTTTCATTTCATTTCTCCATTTTCCCACCTTTGAAAATGGCCACCGCCATTCTTCGCCCTCAAGATCACTTCCGCCAGACCCACCGGTTCGGCTCCGAG
Source organism: Escallonia herrerae (assembly GCA_033070095.1). Classification (NCBI taxonomy): domain Eukaryota; kingdom Viridiplantae; phylum Streptophyta; class Magnoliopsida; order Escalloniales; family Escalloniaceae; genus Escallonia; species Escallonia herrerae. The sequence goes on from JAVXUP010002053.1 coordinate 120,252, forward strand.
ACGACCTTTCAATCCTCTCCATTCACCCGTCGCCGGAACCCTAATCCCAATCCCGGCCGCAGGAAGCAAATTTTGGCCGGCTTCCAGCACAACGCCCACAGGAATCGCGGCCGTCTGACGAGACCGTCTCCGGCCAAGAACAGTCCGGTCATGGGACAGGTCAAGATTCTCAAACGCGGCGAGGAGCTGGCAAAACCAGAGCCCCCAAATGAAACGGGTCGGGTCGAGATGGGCCGTGTTGACGTGGGCCTAGCAAATTGTGAGGAGGGTGCGTCGTTTGCTTCGACGGGTCGGGCTCCCGGCGGGGAGGACGCCGCTCTTTCTTCGACGGGTCGGCTGGGTCCGGATCCGGAGACGGTGCAGAGGGAGGTTTACGCCGGAACGGCTTCGTTCATGACGTCGCCGCCCCCGAGTTGTGTTCCCCTTCCCGCCTTCTTTGCCAAGGGGAAGATGAATGACGTGGCCACCAGCGATTTGCGGCGGCGGCTGTTGCGGCTCGACGTGGTCTGAATTCGGGACGGGTCGGAGCGAGTTGGATCCGGTTTGATTTCCTTTCGAGTTCCTTTATTTTTTCAAGAGGAAGCTTGATCGTGAGAAAATGAACGGAAGAAGCAAATGTTGGGCGGTTTATCGGTAATTTGTTCCAGTGTATGTTTTGGCCTCTCAATGGAGTCTATGCGGTCATTATATGATCAATTTTAGATGGAGGTGGGCGTGTTGGTCATTAAGGTGTATGTTGGCAATGAATAAAATGGTTTAAGGAAAGTATGTGTTGGTAATGTGGTCAATGTTATGGAGGGTTCTATGAAGTTTGGTTTATGTGTTAGTCTGCGTAGTGTACTCTATAGATAGGGTTCTATGAAGTTTGGTTTATGTGTTAGTCTGCATAATGTACTCTATAGATTGATGGAATAAGAGTTCTAGTTGTAGTAGAGATAGATGTTGCAATTTGGCAAGTCTGTGTTGGTAACGTGGGTGATATACGCGGTTATGTGAAGTTGAGTCTTTGTGCTTTAGTCTACATATTGTATTCTCCAAGATTGATGGAATAAAAGTTTTAGTTTTTAGTTGAAACAGATGATCAAATTAGCAATGTTGATGATTTCCTTCATTTCAAATGGATGATTTGTATGTTGTAAAACTATGGGTATTTTGGTTTTTGAGTTGGCATAAGAAAGTTGCATGCTTTTGTCTGAGTTTTTTTATCTTCAAGGATGAGCGTGGTTCGTTTAATACGGTTTATATAAGTTCACTAGAAAGAAATCCTTTAATTCAAGGATTTGGTTTTCATTTTGCATTATTATTAAAATGTATATTATTGCATGGACTACGAGATTTTTGCAGTCACATTCACCCTCATGACCTGTGCTTGATGTGTCGTCAGGCATTTTCTGATGCTTCAAATCAAGCTCTTGTTGTGACGACATGTCTTGCTTTTCAGTTTGGACTGTATATGTTAGTGATCGTGCCTTGAAAGAATCTTTTGTTAAATGTACTCTCTAGTCTTTTTACATCTTTAGACTTACGTTCATGGGTGTGGTCATTGTGGCATATATATGCTGGTTACTGTTGGATGTACATTGTTGCTCTCCCATTTTGATGCATATAAGTAAAGTTCCTTATTAGCTTTCAGCAAAAGTGAGCTTCCTGATATTGTTAACTACAATTAACACATTATAGCAGAATATTATGTTCCAGGTTAACTCTGCTGTTGACCACCAACCTAGGTAGTATGGTCTTTAGACTTCTGTTGCTATTAGTAAATTGCAAACTATAGACGTCAGGTTGATGCTGATTATACGGCCACGTGAAGATCCTTTTTCTTTGGCCTCTATTTAATTTTCAGTATAAATGTCTTCATGACGAGTTGAAAGAGGTCTGTGTTTATGTTCTTGAAATGGTATGCTAATGTATGCAGACTAAATGATTTAATATACATAGCGTGTCGTATTATTGTGGTATGTCATCTACTAGCACTGGTGCAATTTATATCCTGCTTCAACTGCCAAAACTTTGCTGCTTGAGTACCTATTAGCTCTTCTAGTCTTGAGTTTTGGTGCAATCAAATTGCAGACAACTCCATCACTACATCATGAATCTTTGAAAATTGGTAACGGTTAGTACTGAATCATTCCATGATCTTTTGGCATTAAGCCGCTTACATTCTGATGAGTCTAAATTATAAATTTTCAGAGCATACCCATAGATGCAAACCTCTTCCAGTACCAATGCCTTCTCCACAGGAATATCATCTCTTCTATAGGGACTCCCTTGGTTTCAGGTAGGAAGGCGTAAACAAAGATTGTCATGACAGTGATCCAGCCCGCAAAGAAGAGGAAAATCCCAAACTTGAAAGCACAAAGGAGGGATAGAAAAGATTGGCCTATTACGAAAGTAAAGAGGAAGTTTACTGCTACCGTGATGCTCTGTCCAGCTGATCGGGTTTCTAGTGCAAATACTTCGCTTGGCACTGTCCAGCCAAGTGAACCCCATGACCATCCAAAGGCTGCGACAAAGAAGCAGATCACGACCACCACCAGTATTGAAAAGCTATTGGAGAGCTCCCCATTGCTGCCGAGTTTAAGTCCCAAGATAATGGCAACTACTACCTGTTTCAGACGGAAAATAATATGATCAAGGTCTGAGGTTATCAAGAGGTGAGAAGTCTGCTATCTTGTACACTTCAAAAAAAAAAAAAAATTCGGTAAAAAGTTGCCCCAATTTTATCCCAATAGATATAGTGATCTTAAGTTGCTTTTGAAGACGGTAGATACCCACGATGTTATTATGTGATGAACGCATGTCTAGATCTTCCATATTTACTAGAGTTGAATAAAGGGATCAACAGCCTACGTAAGGTTTTTATGAGCTGAGTGGCAAGTGTTGCCATGGTATCTGGGATGGGGAAGTTAAGGTCAGGGTTTATTCCTTACATTAGTGATAAACAAACAGTATTTCGTATTCATAATGATTTTTGATGACCTTCTCAATGTTCTGGCAAAGTCTGCTTTTGGATTTAGTAGCACTTTAGCCTGCACAACTATGGCACATAGACATGAACTTTTATGAAGACTATCTTGGTGATTGAGTACTTTACCTGACATATTATCATTTGTATGCCTCCACCAATCAGTAATACTCTTCGACCCCATCTGTCTACTGTCGCTATGGAAACTATAGTAGACGAAACCAAAACTGCTCCAGTCAATGCAGAAGAGTAAAGGGAAGCATGTCTTCCGAACCCCATACTCTGGAACAACACGGGGGCGTAGAAGAGAATTGAATTTATACCCGTCAGGATTTGGAACGTTGGCATGAAGATTGCAATAACCAACTGTGGCCTGTTCCGTCTCTCAAGGATGTTTCTGAAGGGGTGCTCAATTGCATTTGCGAGCTCACTTGCATCGACAATGTCCTGTAATTCTGCAATGACATTTGTGGTCCCTCTGATCTTCTCAAGGATCTCTCTTCCCTCGTCTTTTGACCCACGCTCAATTAAGCTGTTAGGCGTCTCTGGAAGCAGTATTCCACCCACTGTCATCATAATAGCTGGTACTCCAGCCAGGCCAAGGGAGAGCCTCCATCCCCACGGCTGGAGTTTTTCTGTTCCATAGTTGATCATGTTTGCTGTGAAAATGCCAAGTGTTGTTGCCAACTGAAACATCATGTTTAGGCCTCCTCGAAGATGGGCTGGTGCCATCTCCGACAGATACAGTGGAACCGCCTTGAAACGCAACCAAGAAAGCGTAAGTTCTTGGAATATGAGTAGAGTATGGTGGGTACATTTATCTGTAAACTGGAAGCAAGTAGTAGCCTATGTTTGCCACTCTTCTGAAAGTAGACAATTCTACAGGAGAAGCACTAATTCAGATGGCTGGTTTTAGAGGGCGTGTGATTCTTCAACAATTTTTAAAAAGACCTGATACGTCCGTTTCACGTGAAATAAAAGCTTACTTGATTTCCAAATCCAATGCCAAAGCCAAGCATAACTCGTCCCAAGATCAGCATCGCCAGGTTTTGAGCTGAAGCATCTAAAGTTGCACCAGCGATGAAGCTAATTCCACCGCAGACTATACTAGCCCGACGCCCGTACTTCCGGGTAATAGGAGATGCGACTATAGATGCAACCAAACCGGCTAGATACAGAGAAGAAGTGAATGCTGCTAATCCTTGGTTGTTGTACTTGCAGTAGTTGTTTTCATGTGCATGCATTTTATTTCGGTAGACCACAGGAAAGAACTTCTGAAGAAATCCGTCCATTGATGTAACTCCTCCTGTTGACACATTCATTGAAACCTGGTGTAACTACATAAACTTTGGTTGCTTGTTGTGAATGAACAGTTCGGTACTTCCTATTTAGAACTGCTTGTGTATGACTCAGGAAATTAAAGTCGATGAGCTGCAAAGGGGTAATGAACTATATGGAAATTTCTTTTTCTTCTTCGTTCTTACAGGAAATGTGACACCTTCTAGCTGCTAAAAGATTAGACAACGTTATTATTTTTTTTGTTCATTACAATCAACACAAGGTGCTGCAAGTTTTTGTGATCTGGTCTGTTGTTTGGGTTGGATTTTTCAAGAGGTTTACCTGAAATCCCAATGTCATAGCCAAAGATTGACCCACCAATGGCAGCAACAACGCAAGCAATTATCACGTAACAGGTAACCCTGCCTTGGTATTGCCCTGCCCTTTCCTCCGCCACGCCAGCCGCCGTGAAAGCCCCACCTGCCATCGCTGGTGCTTCTCTCTTTCCTCCCAGAAGGTTTGGCAAAACCAGAGGTAGCAAAGAGAGACTCTTCAGTCCTTTAGGATGAAGATTAGAATACCTTGTTATGATTGTTTTCTATTGGTTAAAAGTTTAGTTGACTTAGCCGACCTCCAGCTGAATGTTCAAATCCTAAAAAAAGTAATATTAAAGAAAGGTGGAGTGACCATCTTTGGGGACTTGCTATTCTCTTCCTGTCATTTGAATATGGTTTGCATTTTTCTATTTTTAGCTGTTTAGGCACCATAAATTTTGGGTCAATGCACAGGCGCAAGTTGGGGTGGTGGCTGATGTTGGTTGGCAGTTCTATTATAGCGGCCGAAAATTTTTATATTCAATTGTCCTAATTTGAGTTGTTCCCTCAACTGGTTATGCATTTTGTTCAGCAGTACTACTATTTTTATGTGCCTCGTATCTGCTGTTTTACAATTTAAAAGTAGGTTACAAGTCAGTGGCAGAGACTTGATGCGTGCACCCCTCTGGATGTTTATTAATATCTCAATGCAGATGAACACAGTCCCTCTTCTAGTAGAATTGAATGAATGATGCCAAAATTATGAGAAATAAAATAACTGGCTTACAGGTTGATAGAATTGCTCAGTAGTTACTGCAAAAGATTTACCAGCTCTGCATTTAAGTGAATGATAGAAGATTGATGTATGCTTCACTTACAGTATACAATATCCTCATCCCTCAATCAGTATATGAGAGTCATTCCAGTTTTATTTGTTCTTGTAATGTGTTCCGTCATGTGTTCTGCCTTCCAGGACATTATACTTTCATGAAAAGCCTGCACAGCATCTCAGTGCTTTTGAAGTTTACAATCTTCTCGAAGTCGATGCTCCTCACGACTCTCAGTAACTGTCATCATAAGTGGTGATGAGGTTGACCTTGCTCGAACGAATTGCTATCCTGATCTTTGATCTCATCAGTCACAATATTCTTCCAGAACCAGTGCTTTTGCCACAAGAGTATCATCTCTTCAATCGGAACTCCCTTCGTCTCGGGCAGGAATACGTACACAAAGATTGTCATGATGGTAATCCAGCCAGCAAAGAAGAGGAAAAATCCGAACTTCAGAGCACAAAGGAGGGAAAGGAAAGACTGGGCTATAATGAAAGTAAAGAGGAGGTTCACTGCAACTGTAATGCTTTGTCCTGCAGAACGCGTTTCTAACGGGAATATCTCACTTGGCACTGTCCAGCCAAGAGGACCCCATGACCATCCGAAGGCTGCAACGAAGAGGCAGATGATAACCACCACCAAGATTGAGAAACCTTTGGAGAGTTCTTTGTCATCGCCAAACTTGAGACCCAGGATGATGGCAATGACAATCTGTTTTAAAAGCATAATAAATCATAAATCAGCTGTGGTTGCAGGTAAATGGGAAACTGACCTTTTCTGCACCTAAAAACTCTTGGCTTTCTGTGGAGAAAGTTGAAGTTATGTGCAATTGTTTCATTAGATTGTGATATCTTGCATTTACGATCCCAGAATAACAGTCCACATTCTAAAATGAGATGAAGGTTAAATCTGGAAGTTAACTTGTCCCGAAGTTTGCATTTCGAAGGGGCTCTTGTAGAAATACCTTGTAAACCTGAGAGTAGTACTGTATCTAACTATTTACCTCGCAGATGATCATTTGAATGCCACCGCCAATCAGTAAAGGTCTTCGTCCCCATCTATCAACAGTAGCTATAGACAGCAGAGTAGATAAAGCAAGAACTGCTCCTGTTAAAGCTGAGGAATAAAGAGGAGCATTTCCCTTGAACCCCATACTCTGAAACAGTACTGGTGCATAGAAGAGAATTGAATTTATGCCTGTGAGGATCTGGAATGTGGGCATCAAGATTGCCATGATCAATTGTGGTCTGTGCCTCCTCTTTAGGATGTTTCTAAAAGGGTGTTTGATCGAGTTTGCCAACTCGCTTGCATCAATCATGTCTTCAAACTCTGCGTTAACATTTTTGGTCCCTCTGATCTTCTGTAGAACTTCTCTTCCTTTTTCTTTCAGTCCCTGTTCGATTAGACTGTTTGGTGTCTCTGGAAGAAGTACTCCCCCCACTGTCATCAAGAGCGCTGGAGCTGCAGCCAGGCCCAGGGAGAGCCTCCACCCCCATGGATGGAGCTTCGATGTTCCGTAATTGATCATGTTTGCTGTGAAGATCCCAAGGGTAGTTGCCAACTGAAACATCATGTTCAGCCCTCCTCTAAGATGGGTTGGTGCCATCTCTGAAAGATATAGTGGAACTGCCTTCAAAAAAAGTAGGGATCGATATTCAGTTGAAAGCTACATCTTCGTTATACACCATCTGCATGTGAATCTTAGACTGGTGGTACAAATTTTGTTCTTGTGGATAAACAATGGCTCATAAGACTTGCTCGGATACCATATTTATTATGATTGGGGAATGTGAAATTTGGTTTGATGCCGTCGCTATATGATAACACAAAATCAAAGGAAGCGCGGCCTTTAAACAGTACGGTTAAAAAGAATTTCTTGGGCCACTGCCACAGCGGCAGTAGCAAGTGAAAACGTTTTTCTGCTATATTTGGAAATTGGAGAACAATATCGGGATCAAAAGGTTTAGGAAAACACCAGAGATAATAGCTGAAAATTGTATCCAAAGAGGGCTTAAACTGATGTGGAGGGATTTTTAAAGGCATGTTCTGTACAAGATGGTTTCAGTTACAGCTGATTGCAATGCAGCTGGATACCTGATTTCCGAAGCCAATGCCAACACCAAGCATGATTCGACCCAAAAGAAGCATTGCCAGGTTTGCAGCCGAGGCGTTAAGAACTGCTCCAACAAGAAAGCTGACCCCGCCACAGATGATACTAACTCGACGTCCATACTTTCTGGTGACAGGAGAAGCAACCAGAGTTGCAACTAAGCCTGCTAGGTATAAAGACGAGGTAAATGCTGCGAGGCCTTGGTTGTTGTACTTGCAGTAGTTGTTTTCATGTGCAAACCTCTTATTTTTGTAGACCGTGTAGAAGAACTTCTCAAGGAATTCATCCATCGACGTCACTCCACCTGTTAATATATCGGATGCAAATGTTTATTTATGTTAGAACATTTGATTTGTATCCTTCTGCGAAATATGAACCCTCCCCGCCATCTCATGGTGGAGAGTACCTGATTGACTTCCTAAGTACCTTAAAGCACGCATGTTTCTGCATTTTTGACGGCTAGACGACGGCTTTGAGACTTTTAGAGCTCATTAAAAACTTGAACTTGGCCCTTTAAGCAATCAACCCGGTGAGGGATCCATAAAAAATAAAGTGACTTTAACTCAGAAGCTTGAGATTCAAACAAGAAGCTCGATGCCTTCTGAACCACGGGCGGACATTTTTGCTAATGAGCTTGCTGCACGTTGTGCGAGCATTCTCTTGTATATGTTCGGCCGTTATTGTCTATTGATAATCAAGTTTCCGAGATTAAGTCTAAGAGAAAGTACACGAACGTTCTTTTGGAAAAGTATTCCAAGAACCACAATTCCTGGTTGCCAAAGTATCGTGACAACAAGGTAAAGGTCCATGAAATCTGGAAACTGATTATCAGAACTTCATTGCTTACAAGTAATCTGAGCTGCCTACGTACTTCCTGTGGCTGTGTATAATTGTTGACTGTAAAAGTTTTGTTCACAGCACCTTGAAAGCACTATTTTGGTTTGTTAAACAAGAGATTACAAAAACCAGAAGTGTAACAAATGAATGCTGGCGCGGTAGCGACGGAGAACTTCCTTCTCTGTGTACTCAACAATCTTATAGATGACATGAAAACCATGATCATGCTGACCCAAAGAAATTGTGTTCTATTTGCCTACGTACATCTCTTCTGCACTGCTAAATGACAAAACATATAACAGCAGTGCGATTTATGAAAAGCTTAGTGTATAGTTCACATTAGTCTGAAATTTCATATTAACCAGTTCATCTAATGATTCCGTCTTCCCCTTAAAACGAACTTTATAATTGCTTGCGAAGCGTGCTTTGATCGCCTGTCCGACTTGTGTAAAGAGCACAAACAAGGGCAGTGAAGGATTATGTATAACCTGATATTCCGATGTCATAGCCGAAGATGGAGCCACCAACAGCAGCAACAATGCAAGCAATGATCACATAAGGGGTGACCCTCCCTTGGTACTGCTCAGCTCTCTCTTTGGCCACACCGGCCGGAGTAAAAGACCCGCCTGCCATCTTCAAAGAAGTATCTTCCTCCCTCTTGGAAAGTTGGCCAAAACTAGAGGTAACAGAGAGGCGCTTTCAAATTTATAGTGGAAGTAGTCTCTCCTTTTGCTTGAATTTCATTAATGATTAGTTGACTTCAAGACTATCTTCCAATACTTGTTTAATTTTCAACTCCTGAAATAAAGAAATGCTGAAATGATGAACCTTCAGAAATAAACAAATTATTTACATGTTAGATCATTATGAAACTATCAAGATATACTTCACATAAGTTCCTGTAAATTTTGTTACTGTTGAATATCACTTGTCTGTACCTGTTGAAATGGAAAAGGAGGGAAGGGGGAAAGGGAAGGATGTCCACTCAAGTTGACAATGAGATTTCACTGAATGTCACATTTTCCTTTATTTAGCTTGTTTTCTCCATTTGATGTTATTTTCTTTGATGTTATTTTCTAGTTGGGTGCTTTAATGAGATGCTGCATGTCTTTGTTTTTTTCCCATACCGATCTATCTTGTCTTCATGTAGAAGAGCTAGTTCATTTTTGCAATTCCAGGATAAGGGTTTCATAACCACACACAATCCCCATCATGAATGATGTTAACATCCCCCCCCCCCCCCCCCCAACAGGCCCCACACACACACAGACACAAAAAACGCCCACCCACACAGACACACAGAGAAGGCTCTTTCCATTGTGGTATCAAATCAAAGGTTAATAATTACATGTAAAAGGAGGACAAGTTGGAAGCAGCCAAGTAGGGTAGTTTTAGGTAAAGTGAGAACCATTTTCCATTTTTCCTTGCATGTTTGAACAATATAATGCTGTAAGTTGTTCATTTTTGTGAGACCCAAATGAAAGCCATTACTGAGAGGTTGCTTTCCATCTATCTCCTTGCCAACTTTAGGGAAGATAATGCTTGATAATTTGTCTCAAAGTTGGAATTGCGTTACGTGGGCTCCTAAGATATCTCTCAACCTTTATGGCCAGTAATTAGAGGAGTGGAAGAAATCTCATTTGTTCTATTGCTGTAATCAAAATTTGGTTGCTTTAGGAGCAATTTGTGGGCTTAAAGTCAACCAGAAAATATGTTTCAAGGGTAAAGCATAAATGCAGTTTGAAATCACAAACTGGTATCTACCAACTTCTTATAGCCTGCGTCATCTTTGGTGATTCACAGGCCAAACTTTACATTCCACCTCTTTATGGTTGATCTTGTATTAAGTATACATGTACGTCTGGTTATATTGACTTGGCTTGGGTTGCTTAGCAAGTTGATTTTTAGACCAAACCAAGAATCTTCAGCTGCCATATGAATAAGAGTAGTCCACTGATGGGATCAAAAAAGGTGTTACAGATCCGAAGTCCTAACACTACTTATTAAAGGGGTGACTTGAAAGAGGTCCTTGTGTTGACCACTAGTTTCTTCTGAGGGAGTGGAAAGCTGGTAGAGGGGTTTGGCATTGTTTGGTTATGCCGGGAGCCACCTAGTCACTATTTTCATCCTTTAAAAATGTGCATTTGGATATTTTGTGAGCGGGGGAGAGAGAGAGAGAGAGAGAGAGAGAGAGAGAGAGAGAGAGGGAGTGTGTTTGTGTGAAGAAACTCGTTAACTCATTAAATTGTCGTTCAGAACCTTAATTTTGATACTTGTAAGAAACGTCAGAGTTTCAAAACTATGGTCCAAGTGATAATTTTCCCTCAAGTCATTGTTGTTTTAAGTTAAGCACGGAATTTTTTAAAACTAAAAATTTCAAAAGACTGAAGTTTTACAGAAAAATAAGTTAGCATATTTGGTAAACTAAAAGCAAATGTCTGAAAATTATTCACAAATTTATCTATCACACAAAAATTATGCATTTCTTTAGTACTTAATAACTTTGTTTTCCTTTTTGCCAAAATCGTGTCGGTGATAGTGGTAGCAGTGGCAATGGAATAGAAATGGTAGTGGTGATGACGACGGCGGCAGCAGAAAGGTGTCAAAGATGACGGTAGGTAGTGTGCGTGAAGATGTAGTATTGGTGATTGTGGTGGTAAGCTATAGTGTGGTGGATGACTAACTATTTTGCATACGAGTAACTCAAAACGTAATACCAGAGAGAGAGAGAGAGAGAGAGAGAGAGAGAGAATTCATTACTTTCCTCTTCCTCCTTTTTTCTTTTTATTTTGTTTGTTCCATATTCAAACAATTTCAATGGCATGGGGTTCAGTTTTTGCTGCTTCAATCATGAAAGATGTGAAAGAACTTCAATAGACTGATGACAAAATTAGAATTTGCTAACCAACTAGAAGACATACATGTTATTCATCAAACAAGATTTACCTTATCAGTTAAGGAAATGCAGACCTCCAAAGGAACGACCCACTAGCTGAAACTGGACATTCTTGCACATAAGCTGGGCAATGGGAGCTTCTTGAAGGAAATTTAGTGAAACCAAAGTTAGGGGCAAACATCAAGAATCTGGTCTATCATGTCATCTTCATGTATCATCAGTTGTTAAGAAAAAGAGGAGAGAGTGGGATCTCTATTTTGGGAACTATTACTAACTTCATTTGAGTTTGGGGCGCATGCAAGGCAGTTACTATTTTGGTAACACGTGTACTTCTTTTGTCAATTGGTCACAACTTGCACATACCACACCACGTTTCACGTCTTATCTGTCGCTGAATGCATTTAAAAGACAGTTTCTTACGGATCAATTTTGTGCAGGTAGGCCAAACCAAAAATTTAGGCCCTCTTGTGACCGGATCTTCCTTGACCAAGTGCATTCGATCTATACCATCTGTTTTCCCCTTAAAAAGAGGGTGCATTTCTTTGGAGATGTAGCATGGGTGCTAACTTGTATTCTTCACTTTTTACCTTTTATTTCTTGTTTTTGTTTTTAAAAAAAGGAATTAAAACAAAAACACCATCTTTTTCGTTTATAGTTTTCAAAAAGTATTCAGTGTTACTTTTTTCACATAAGCCACTAATAAGTCTTCTTATAGAGGCTAACACATTCATTTTCATTACCCAACGGAAACCCTACCTATTTTTCTTCTTCTTCAACCACCGTCGTCACCACCACTAAATGCCAACAAGACTTGTTCTCTGGGCTGTATATTCTCCACACCAGCTAATCGCCGTGTTCATGCATAAACCATCACACGTTTATTAATGTCATCCATACATGCTTTGATAATAAACGCCTACGTGTTGGAATGGTTTATCTTGTTATTCTAACAATACTATATGTGGTTCGGTGACTTTCTCTACACTGTAAATGTTAGACACTTATACTGCTTTAGCTCATGGTTTGCTTTTAGCATCTTCGCGGAAACTTAAACAAAGATTTTTATATATCAAGTTTATAACCGAGTCTCATATTCTCATTAATTAGATGACATGATCAGAGGATATTTTAACTAGGGTAAATTGCACTAAACCCCCTGAGATTTACACCCAAGTCTCACAAAGAACCCTAAGGTTTCAATTTCAACAACTAACACTCCAACTTTGCATTTTCGATCCAATTGGACCCAAAATCGATTTTCTGTTGCAAAAGCTGTGGATGGCCGTCGCCCATGAGGGGCATTTTTAGTAACCAACAAAAAGAAAGCATTTGGAGGAAAAATATGGTTGTTCTCGCCACTCTCTCTTCTGAGCGCGCTCACACACACACACACACACATACACACACACACTGAAACACAGATCCAACCACACACGGTGGTGCCCCCCTCCCCTCTAATCATGCACCCCCAACATCTTCCCTAATCACAAAGTGCACATACACACACACACACACACACACACACACTACACACACAGAGGCATACACAGTCACGCACATAACCCATTCACACACAGAGTCATGCGCACATAATCTGGTGGCACAGGTCACTAGCGAAGTGCCGTGACAATGCCTCCACAACACAAGGTCATCAGAAGACGACCGAAGGAATTGGATGGAAGAAAACATGTCGTGAGTGGGTGTATACACGGGTGGACTGTCGTGAAAGTGGGTTTGGGGTGTGGAATAGGGCTGCAATGCAGCCATTAGTGTGAGTGTATAATAGATGAAGAGACGATAATGGTTTTAGTATGTGCTGTGGGTGATTGTATGGGTGGCTATGTATGTGTGGGTGCTTGGAAGAGAGATAGAGATAGAGAGAGAGAGAGAGAGAGAGAGAGAGAGAGAGAAACCATTTGTCGTGGGTGTATTGTGGTTGTGTTTGTGTGTGCTGTGTGCATGCATTTATGTATATATAAGTGTATGCGTGAAGCTGCCAAGATGCAGGTGTGTGAGTTTGTGAGTTGTGTGCTCGATTGTGTATATATGTGTGTGATTCCATGAAAAATTTGTTCGTAAGAGTAGGGACGACAATGGGTTCAATTGGGTGACTGCCGTGAGTTAGTTAGGTGTGTGTTGAGTGCATGTGTGTGTATATAGGTGTGTTTGCATGACTCTGTGTGTGACTGATAGGTGCGCGAGTTTGTGTGAGTGTGAGTATGTGTTTGCATGTTTATATATATGTGCATAAGTGTGTGTAAAGTGTGTTAAAAAAGAAGGGAAAAAAACCCACTACCGTGAGGTAGTGGGTGTGGGAGGGATGAGTTGTGTACAAATGGGTGTGTGCGTGTGTTTATATATGTGTTGTGTGTGTATCACTGTGTGTCGTGAGACTGTACATTTGTGTGTATGTGTGTGTGTGTGTGTGTGTGTGTGTGTGAGTGAAATGTGCAGCGGTGTGTGTTGTGTAGAGACGAAGAACGAGTGAAGTGGGTTCATGGAAGAAAAGGGTAGAAGATGGAGAGAGGGAGAGCACCAAATATTGGTTACCAAAATGCCCCTCAAGGTGAAAGGCCATCCACAGCTCTTGTAACGAAAAATCGATTTTGGGTCCAATTGGATCAAAAATGCAAAGTTGGGGTGTTAGTTGTTGAAATTGAAACCTTAGGGTCCTTTGTGAGACTCAGGTGTAAATCTCAGGGGGTTTAGTGCAATTCACCCTATTAAATATGCTACAACCATCATCTATGATTTTTGCTATGCTGTAACTGACTACCATCAGTTTAGTATTGACAGGGCTGATCCACACCTTTTGAAGGAAGCATGCTTCTTAGCTATTCTTGCTTGTCGAGCACGTAAAACTGTCTACCAAGGTTGGGTCATTGACAAATTTCGGATATAGAATCCTTTTTTTTGGTGATGGTATTACATAGATACGTATATTGTGCACTGGTAGGGTTTGGGATGATATACCCATCTATTGTATTTATCTGTAACAAAACTTGAATGGCCATAAGTCCAGATATTTAACTTCCATTGTATCAAAAAAAGGAAAAAAAATGTAATTAAAAGGCTGAATCGGTGGTTGAGGGTGGTGTTGTGGTTTTTCAGTAGCTACTATGTGGTAATCCGATGTTCAAAACTTATGCTGTGACAATTTTTTATGGTGGGGGTGAAGGTGGCGAGGAATGTTGAGGATGGTGCGCTTCAGCAGCTGTGGGTGGCGATTGATGGTAACCATCATATCTAATAGTTGTGAGAAAGGCTTAGATGGTGTTAGTGGTGGTTGAAGATGGTGTTGTGGTGGTTCGACAGCAATCGTGGGTCACGAATGGTAGTGGATAAAGCAAATGGTTGTGGGTGCGGGCTGTGTTCCTGGTTGAGGGTGGTGTTATGGTGTATCATGACTTTTGCGGGTAGCAATTTGGTTTGGTTTTGATGTTCGACGACGATTTTCATGGTGGGTGTGGGTGTGTGAAGAGTGGTAAGAAGGCTTCCTTACAGTGGTGCTGGGGCATCAATTTAAACCTTGCGGGGGTGCCATGATGGTTTTGGTGGGTGTGAGTGGCGAGGAGTGGTGACGAGGGTTGCTTATAGCAGTGTTAGGGCTTCAATATGAAGCAGTGGGTGGTGCCACAGTGGTTTTGGTGGGTTTGTGAATGACCCAGAAGGAAAAATTTTGGCTGCTACCTCGGTTGGAAGAATCTTCCTCCTACTCTTATATAGCGACAATAAATTGTCTTTAAATATTTGTAGTGGCTTTTATTTAGTAATGCTAAAAAAGTGCTGTTAATAATTGTCATTGAAAGTGTTAGAAAAAAAGTCACTAAAAATATTTTGCGACTATTAGTTATCACTCACTATATACGGCATTAGAGGAAGATTCTTACATTCTGAGTAAGAGTTAAAGTTTGTTTGAAAGAGAAGGGGATCTGTTGAGTCTAATAAATGTGTCAAAAAAGAGTAAACATTATAACTTTCTCTTTTTTCTGGAACAGAGGGAGAACTGGTCAAAAAATTATGAAATTATTCCTTGAGGTTTTCCACTTTTCTCCACTGTTTGGATGAAGTTTTTTGAAAAGAAATAAAGAAAGAAAAAGAAGTAAAATATTGTAAACGAACAACCGGAAAGGGAATCTTTTTATCATTATTACAAATGTAGGAAAATGAAAATTTTCAACGAACAACTTCTGAACTTCTTGTCCGCACATACGAGCCTAAAACTGTAGGGCTAACGAGAGTAAATTTTAACCATTTGGAACCGACTTAGTTTCACCTTTTGAGTTTTCCAGAGCTTGTATGAAACTTTTTGACTGCTCATCTCGAGTCGTTGCAAGAGACTATAACCTCGACCTTCGACTCGGTCTTATGTTAAGCATTACATTAGCGAGGGAACTGACATTTGTCTTAGGGGTGACAATTAGCGTCCTTTTGGTCCCAGAGTATGATCCTCGAGTGTTCTATGATGCCAGTAGTCATATACATGCTACGCTTATCATGATCGATGCTCTGGCCTAGAGCTCAATCCCCCTGGCCTAGAGCTCAATCCCAGAAGGATGTTGTTATATGGATCCTTACTATCAGGGAACCGGTATTTTGGCAAAGCTACTAAGACTTACTCCAGCCGCCTTTCTTTATAGCCTTTGGTGGGAATGTGATGCTAGGATTTTTGAACAACAAGAAGTATTGATCCCGGTGCGTTGCACACGGAATCAACAAATGCTAAAATCTCATACTTATATGTCTAACATTAATAACAAAATGAGTAGTAATAGTAATAATATTACTTCCACTTTTTTATGAGTTTTCTACAACTTTTAGTAAAAACATCGATAATCAGTGTGTTGAGATTCGTATTAGTAAAATTCACCGTGAAGAATATAAAAAGCTACGCAATATAAGAGAAAATAATATACGAGAAATAATTATATATGTATATGTACATGACTTTTGATAAAATAAAAAGAGGGAGATTAAGGCTCTGTTTAAAATCTTTTATTTTTCCAGTTTTTTTCTCTAGTTTTGTAAACTGAAAAAAATAAACACATTTGGTACACAATTTTCGTTTATTTATTTTTTTTCAGTTTTGAAAACTAGTTTTAAAACAGGGACTGTTTTTGAAAACTCCAATTTGTAGTTTTGGATTTTTAGTTTTCCCCCCACCACCACCATTACAAACCATCACCAAAGAAAAAAGTCAAAATAAAAATTGAGTAACCAAACACCGAAAAGAAAAAACTAGATAATCACACACCCATTTATTTTTGTAAAAAAAAACTAAGGTAATTTTTATTTTTATTTTTTTAGAAACAGAAAATCAAAACTAAAAGTGTTTTCAAACGCTATCTAAGTTTGTTAAAATGTATTGAACTTGTCTAAAATATAGAAAAGTTTCTAGATATGAATGAGAATATAGATTTAAAATTGGGGGTTGAGACATGTTGATATGGAAGAGAAAGAGGTGGGTTCTTAAGTGGGACATATTGATGTAGAAAAGAGAGAGAAAACTGAAATTCAATTAATTGGTTGAATGATAAATGATATAATGATAAATATGCTAAATAAGAAAAAGAAATCTATATTCTTTTGGCTTCAGCTTTACTATGTATATAATATGATTTCAACAAGCTAATTAGGTGTTTAGGAACATTGAAAGTACTTACAGTGGGTTATATGTCTTCTCATTTTTTTTTTTTTTGGTAATATGAGAATATCGATAAAAAGTTATTAATGACATCGATAAAAGAGGTTACGATGTTTTAGCACTTCGGTGCCATAATTTTACACACGAAAATATAGATCATGACATTATCCATGACTCAGAGACATACTAAAGAAATAAAAGCACCCAACAAACAAGATATTTTTAGTTAATAGTTATTCGTTATTTCGATCTCGGAGAGGTAGATACAGTAATGCATTCATGTATCCAATCTTGGTATATCTTGATTCGAGCGCCACATGCATAAACCGCCAAGGATCTAGCCTTCCGCATTTGATTCTACATAGCCCATTCTATCCTACAAAAGTGTGAGTCGGCTAGTAGATAGCAAAAAAAAAAGGAAGGGTTGCCACCGAATTACAATGCCGTCACTCCCCGCATTTGATTCTCTCTCCATTCGGACATCAGTTTTCCTAATTTGTCAATTATGTACTTGCAAGAGTTCATGTTATGTTGCCCATTTGAGCCGTAACTAATAAAACTTACCCTTTATCTAAAAGGAAAAAACTAAAGTACTTTCCTAGAACTTGTTTACGAGGGAAAGTTCCTTAATATCGTTGCAACTCAGTGTACCTTCTTCAGTAAAACTACTCAAGAAGTGCAGCTATGTATCCCTTTTCAAGTGTAGCTATGCCTCCAGTTGTTGCTCCAAAATTTTACACTGCCAGGAGATCCATAGGTACACTTCTTCAGTAGTTTTAATAGCAAAAAAGGGGAGCCAGTGTCTATGACCAATAAATGGGGGCAATTACGTGCTCGAGCGGAGCTTAATACACATCTCCCTACCTCTCTCTCTCTGTGGACAAAGAAAAAGATTGGAAAGAAAATTGCAATTTAAGGAGTTTCTGAAATAACCAAGAACAAAAACATGGTGCAACCAGGATGGGGCTGCATTCTGGGCACATTGCCAAGCTTGTTCTGCTTCATGGGCACCACTCTCAATTCTGCTGTATTAAAGGATTATGAAGGTCAGATTAAAATGATTTATGTTGAAGAACTTGGAGCGAGAATGATGCTTTGCTTTACCGTGGTTTCTGGTAATGACAAGCTTGCACTTGTTGTCTCACATCTTCTCCTCTACTGAAATAAGGTGCTAAAGAGGCCCCTGTGAGGCAACCAGTATAAATCAGCCAACGGCAAGAGACAAGAAAACGGCTGAGATGGTGATGAGGATTCTTACCAAAATCCAGAGGACTGCTTAAGTTGATTTCTGCAAGTGTTAATCAGATGGAGCAAGACAATTAGGAAGTGCAGAGGACGAAGTTTGGAGGCAGCAAAGAATTGTAGAACATAAAATAAACATGTTTCTGTATTACCTATCCTTTCCTTCAAATGCATAGTTGATTTCATCACTATTTGGTCTCTTTGCAAAAGTTGACAACAGGACATATTTCTCCTTTCCAGGCAATTCATCCACCCTCTTGTATAATTCGTAACGGTATGGATAAGACATCCTGAAACAAAGACGTGACCAGTAATATTTTCGCTAAGAGAAAAAATCCAGGTAGTGATGCATGTCAGCAGATCTACTAATAACTAGGATATATCGTCGATCGTAAAATTTACTGGAAATACATATGCAGGTGAATGCTTTTTTCCATATTCACCTTCCTCAACAAGATTTAAAGATGCAAGTATTTAGATGCACAACCAGAGACGGATCATGAGAAAGCAAACTAATTTCCTGAAGTACAGAAAATAGTCAACGGCTGAACTATCATACCAATATGCTAATTTATGACTCCAAAGCTTGAAAAGGTCTTTGCCACTTGAAAGGTTATATGCAAATATACTAATCACAAAACTTTGGGCCTGTCCAATTTTTTCCTAAATTTAAAAGATCAAGTTGTGTTTATATAAAGATTTATGTACCACATAATATATCATGGAAGTACCAACCATCAACAGGAATAATATTGAACATGTACATTACGGGGAAGCATAGAAGTATCACAGTTCAAAGAAATAGTGGTGAATACTCCCACTTCCATCATCGATGACATCCAGAATAATGCAAACAACATCAAGATCCAACATATAATCATCAATAGGGCCACCTAATTCCAAGGTGGACAATGGCCATATTACTTTGTGATAGTCAAACCATAAAGAAAAAAGCATACCATGTAAACTTTGAACATAGAAAATCTGTACTGTGCCTATGGGAGGGAGGGAGGGAGGGAGGGGGAGGGAGGGAGAGAGAGAGAGAGAGAGAGAGAGAGAGAGCACTGCCATCTTATCAAAGTTCACTTAAAAGTAATGGGACTACTGTAATGTACCTTAGAGCACCCATAATTGGATATTGTGTTCCTGCATAATAGAGAAGCCGAAAGAGATAGCAATTCTCGAACGACGCAGCATACTCCAATCTCTTGTCTCGACCCATTGTCTTGTTGAAACATGGCATATTTAGAGACCACCCAAATAAAACTAAAATTGAATGCTCACTAATATATACACATATAGATATACTTACTTGCATGATACCACTGGAAGCAGGTAAATCCTACTCATGAAGAGATTCAAAATATTAGTAGCATCAGTAGGAAAAAAATGTGCAAATAAAGCATCATGTTATTGTTTATCAAACACTCTACTTAGTGCCACAAGAAAAATAAAGCCTTATGATGGTCAACAGGGGTATTGAATGCAAAAAATTGACGTGAAAGCGTAATAGAACTTCATGCTGACAATATAAAGTGAACCATAGTAAGCCTACAAAATTCTTGAAGAGCTTATTTTAGGATATCAGAAAAAGGAAGAAAATAAGAATAAGTTAAGATATAATATTTACGACAGTCTGATACACAGCTTAGCAAGGTTAAACATCATCAACTTCAGTAATTGTTGCATACAAGTTCTCTGGATTTCCTATTTTCTCAGGAAAAAAGATTAGACAGCACTAAAACTACATTTTCTCTTCTCTTTCCAAAGTTCTCTTGGATACAGATCATTAAGTTAATAGATCTTTGATTTATCGTCGACGTATACTTGTTCACTATGAAAAGAGATTAAGAATATTTCGTAGGCCATTCATTTTTTGTGAAGGCTTCCTTGAACTTGATAGCTACTTGGGTGCTCTATTTTTTTCCTTCTGGTTTAAAAATCTGAACTTACAGCTGACACATTTTTAGTTTCCAAAAATCATCTGCGCATTTAACTTGAATCACTCTCTTCAGGCAAACCGAGGAAGTAGCACATAAAAGAATTCCGTCGATCTTGAAAAGAAGATTATATTAATAACTATGAGAGCATGTATATAGGGGACCAACCTTGAGCCTAGGATTTATGAGTATGACTGGACGATCACCTGCAGCATCAGTCATGGCTTGTAGATCCTAGATCATTCAGCGTCAGGGTATAAGCATGTAAACAGAGTTGTGAAATGAAAAGTTTCTTAGAATTCTTTCTATATCCCTTACAAAAATGATACAATTTCCCACAGCATTTTGAGGAGCCACTAAAATAAAGATGTCATCTTGTTCTTCGACCTCCTTGGCTCCTGCAGAAAATTTAAAACATTTAGACATGAGCATAAACACAAAAGTATATTTTTCATCCAAGAAACCTCTAAAGTCGATTGAACCATATAGAAGTTCCCCATTTGAGTGCTTCACATATATCAAGGTACTGCTCTTAGTGGCATGGGTGACCAGTAAGTAAGAGGATACTACTCAAATGTTAATAGCAAATTAGACAGAGTGGAAAAATGCTTCAGCATGCTGCTGTGCAACTGTAAATTTTCTACCATGTTGAAAGGAAAGTTCTAAAATAAGGCCACGAGGCCAGCTGTTCCTTATGATTCAAGGTATTGGGATAGTAAAAAGAACATGCAAAAGCTGAGTGTAATCAACATGCAAATTCTAAGATATCGAGCAGCTAGACTCAGAGATACGGGGTAAAATTGGTGAACAGGAAGTTGCTGCTAGAAACATAACAAGATCCGATTTGGATATATAAGAAAGGAGAAAAGGACTTATGTTACTGGCCCCATCTAGTTTGGGACTAGGACATAACCAAGTTAAAGTTGAGTACTGACTCAAAATTGTTCTGAACGACCTATTTCTGTGAAGATTCTCTAATATGTCTTCACTTACACCTTTGTCCCTTCCATTTCTGTGTATTCAACTAACTTTAAGCATCCTATCTAGTGTATGCAACCAATTCCAGAAATAACACGCTGATGTTTACCTGAGAGAGAATTCGTGATCTAATAGTCAGAATAAGAAGGTATTCAATGCATTTTGGGATGTACAAGGGATCCAAACCAAAGACTACAAAGAATGTCGATACATATGGTTGATAAAGAGAAAATTATACAATTGCTCATCATCTCCTGCTCATTCCCGTACCTATGGAACCAATGTTGATAAAGTTGCCCAAGGCACCATAATCACCCCAATCCATGAACTCCAAGATCTTTCGAGTTCCCGCAAGCTGTAATGGCATCCCTGCAAGTGCTCCTTCCCCCATAGAGCCTTGAACACATACCTTAAGCAGATAAAAACCTAGCCAACTTAAAACGGAACTTGCATACGCCCTTAGTGATTAGTGATAGAACATAATTACATAATACAAACAACTCATAGATATGTCAGAGCATGATCGATGTTGCTGGACCCATTCTAAAGCTTAATCTCTCAAATTCTGGGTAATCTAGATGGTATCAGACTTTGGTTTCGAAATGTCTCCTATCAAGCCTCTCACTTGCATTTGCTTCAAAAAAGAATTCCTCTTTTTTGTGTTTCAACACCCAGTGCATCTTGTTTTGTTCTGCAAGTGCGAGTGAGAGTCGCGTGTGTGTGAGGAGGATGGGGAGTGTTAGAGCCTGAAGTTCATTGTTTGGCCCACTCTCTAGCTGCAAACAAAACTGAAGCGCTAGTGATCTAACAACATTTACCTTGATGCGTTTTCCATCATCAGCAAATGATAGAGATAGAACTCGAACAAGTTCCATTAGAGTACCTATCCGATAGACATCCTGTGCATGAGAAGATATTGTTAATTCTAAACATAACATGAGCAATCAAGGATAGAAGTCCCTCACCATTTCTGGGTTGAGCTCTGGGATGTTGATCTCCACCTATAGATCAGAAATAATGAGCCAGTCATTATTCTCCCAAACCACAAATAAATAATCTTGATGCATGCAACTTAACCCCCACCCCCTCATCTCTCTTGTGTCATATTAGGTCCACCGGGTGGATGGGATGGCCAGGACCTCTTCAACGAGGCAGAGAATATGGTAGATGAAATGGTTAGGACCTCTTTGACATGGCAGAGGTCCTGAGGTTACGTTACCTCTCTCATGATCACTTTATCTTTTCGCAAATGTGATATAAGGTCATGATTGACTCATCGTTATCACAAAAGGCATTGCAAATACGGAAAAGAGTATTCACCATGAGCTAAAATCATGGTAGGCTTTTATTTAGCAGTCCTCCAACCTAAATTAGGTTATCCGTGTGTTGGCAAGGAAAGCTCATCCAAACAAGGAGCACAGAAAGGATTTAATCCTTTTCATGGAAGTGTAATGCATCACACAATAAAATAATTGTACCTTATTAGATAAAAACAATATTAATTGTACTTTTGGACAGTACAAATATGGGCTGCCTCCTATTCCAACATTCGTTCAGCATTAAGGTGATCATATCTCAAGTTAACCATCAAGTAGGCATATTAAAGAATTTTTGTAATGGTATTAATTCCTGTAAGATCCCCAATACCTGTTGCAAGAATAAGGCGTGCCCTATTTAGAAACAACTGTAACTTGTCATAGTTGAAATGCATTGTCGAGATCAGTTTAACGGTGGTTACATTGAGCTACTTACCCAGAAAAGAAAGTAGTAACTTCTATGCTCAGTATAGATTAAAAAAGGAGTTTAACAGATACTTAACCTTTAGTCGAGTTTTCCCATCATTTATCGCTCTTTGGGTAGCTTGTAGCACATCATCGTAAAAGTATTCCCTGATATCTCTAGAATGAGGAATGTTGTTCAATCTAGTGGGAATGCCTCTCCAACTTTCCTGTAAGAAATGGAAATATGAGGAGAGCTACTCACCTCTTTTGTGTCTCCATAGCTGTCCTGTGTTAAGGTAAAAAGGACAGTTTGGGAGATAAAGTGATTATATTGTATTACCACAAACCTTGCTTATAGATACTTTGGTTGGTTGGTTGTCACTATGGACTGCTGGTTTTCCTACCACAGAAAAGAAACAAAGTGAAGATTGACGCAATCAAAATTGATACCCGTGGACCCATTCCCTGTTCTAGTCTACACTGGTCTACTGTCAGGTTCATGCTAAGTTCTCCCTGTAGGTAGCCCTAACCGAGAAAACCTTAAAAAACAAAAGGGTTAAGTATCTATGTAAGGAAGAGTCCCTCAGTACCTATACCCAGGGTAGACTCCAAATGGCTAGCCACATATATAGCCATGTAACAACTTCCTCTCCGCACATAAACCCTTAACAAAGTATCTAGGAATATGCCCACAAAAATGAAATGTAAACAACCATTGTGTGCTATGGAGCATGAAAACACTTGCCTAATTTTGTCTTCACCTTCTCTTTCTGAACCTCAGACATTAAAGAGTCTACATCTCTGAAAACTACATCTTTTGCACGGTTTCCATCTATCTGAATAACAACAAAGAAAAGAATAGAAACAGAACCAGTCGATCACTAACGAGAACTGATGACGAGAAAAAAAAAAGAACTAAGATTATAGGGGAGTACCTTATGGAGAATGTCAAAGTACGTCGATAAGATTGCTTCTGCATTTTGCTTATATGTTTGAAGACGCGATTTGACCTAGATACGAGAAAATACATGTTACTTGTGAACACAGTAGTGTGTGGTGAATCAGCTTGGATAAGATATCATTGGTTTAGACCACACAACTGCAAAATAGTGAACTTTTTGTGGTAAAGCAAGTTGCACCGGGATCTTCAAGTAATTGCTTCCCAAGGCAAGCCATAAAGTAGAATTACTATTACTAATTAAATAAATCACAAGTGTTCAATGAGACAGAGAACGGTAAATTCTTTTCCTTCATTCACAACCACCCCACCCAACACCCCAACCAACCACCCCGCGAGCCAACACGCACACACTTAGCATGCTCTGCTCTTCTCAAGCCAACCACCCTAGAAAAAAACAAGACTGAGTTTCAAGCCTTTGTGAAGACAACCTACAGAGACCTATCCAGTAAAAGTTGGCCTTTAAGATGCCTATATTAGTAAATAATGAAGCCTTAAAACCTTCCTTATTTCTCACAGTCAATGCTGATATTCGACCCCCAACCACCATGTTTGGCCCACTCAAAATAAATTTGGCCACACATGGGGGGTGTTGAGAACATTACCCCACAATGGGAAAACAATAAAAGTTAACACTTAACCTTGTAAGGCTTGTGGTCTCCCCGCACATTGCCAATAATTTTGAGTAGGATACTTTGACAACAACAAAGGTCATCTAATTGCTCAATTCGGAACGAGCCTGAATGCAAAGTATACACGGCTGCTAATAAGAATTAAGATAACTTGAAAGGCCAACAAGATATCATGTTTAAAGCCCTTTGGGTCCTATCATGAGAATGTTCTCAGTAACCAGGTTTTCCCCATTTATTCGAAAAGGACTATCCTACTTAATGATTAAGTATTCAGAGCTCCAGTCAGGATACCAGGTTAATGTAGTGTACGGTTGCCCTGATGCCATATACTTAACTTTGCTTATGCATCTTTTCTTACCCTTTTCTCCTTTCTAGTTATCAGTTGATAGAATTCAAGCTGAGCATTGCATTTCAAAAGGCAATGAATTAGTCAACATGGGGAAACATACCTTTTCCTCGTTGTCATCAGAACGTGTCACAAGCCTTGCTTTGATTTCTTCTGTTTCAGGAGGGAAATACTTTACATGATAAATCTTCCCTGTTAAAGGATCCAGCTTTCTACCAACACATCTGTTGATTAGAATTTCATCAGGGACCTGAATATAAAGGGGAGCTGTAAAAGATAAACCCCTTGAATATCTACCAATGAAGAGTCCAAATAAACATAAACTTGTAACCTCAGCAGATCTCATAGTTACTTGCTATGCCACCATAGATATAAAACTAAATTTGTTTCAAGTATCTCCAGATTCTGATGCAGCACAAAAGCCAAATAGTAACAAAAGTTTTCTTACCGTTTTATTTTGTTAGTCTATGCAAGTATCTTAGTTTGACATTAAAAGAACTTTACAATGATCTAACAGTACCTTTCTTCTGCCTCATCCATATTTTCTGCAGTATAGGTAATATGGTGTTACCATAAAGGTAATTCAGCTGGCAACATCTCCAGATGCTAGTTCTGGTCTCTTGGTTGGTGCTTGCAATCTATTTGCTGTAAATATAAGTTCTGCAGTATAGGGACTATGGTATTTCCATGTCGGTAAGCAGGCTGGCAACATCTTCGGATACTAGTTGTGGTGTCTGGGTTGGTTTTTGCCATTTATTTTGCCGCTATGATCAGGTAGTTATTTGGTCTGATGAGTGACCATATATTTCAGTTGTTTATTAATGGTTTAAGCTATGCTTGGACCATTAGGAGGATATTCATAACCAATATAAAGGAGACTACGGAACAATCTCATCTCCAGTAATGGGGCTACACAAAGTAGCTACACCAAAGCCCAAAGACAAAACTCTAAAATCACAAAAAGCCATGTCATAGAAGGGAAGGTCTGCCTTGAGCCAAAAAAAGAGAAGACTCAAGGAAAGATAATGAAAACCGGTGCAAAGGCAGCTTCACCATATCAAAAGTGCACCCGTTCCTCTCTTTCCACATGGACAACGAAAGAGCAATATGGCGCCAACTTACATCCTTAACAGACATAGGCATCACCCAATGGACTTGGAACATGGCAAAAAGGAGACATAATAAGCTCATGTCAACCTCACAGTAACCGACTCCCCATCTTTCTTGCACAAGCGCCACTTGACAAATGTTGGCTTCTCCTCATAGTGTCAATAGTCAAAATCGACCTCTGAGCGCTGAAGAAAAGCACAGTAGGGGAGGCAGAACCTCTCCACATGCCATTCCAAGGGAAACACTTGTCCTGCCCAACACAGATATAACTAGGAAGAGAAAACTTAGGAAGGCCCTACAAATTGGGCTTCCACCAGAGACAATCCTCTGACTGTGAAGCTAAGCCTGTCTCCTCCGGCATGGCCAGAAAGGAGTGCACTAGTTCGAGTTCCCTAGAAAGCATGCTTAACTTTTGGGTTCCACAATGAACAGCCGCCAGGGGTACTCAGATAATCCAGGACACTTGCCTAAGGATCCTTGGTTAAACTAAATAACTCCGGGAAGCAATCTCTTAGTAGCCCTCACCAAGGCCGTTCATCATGCCAAGACCTCACCCTACTCCATCAACCACTCATCTTTCGGTTGTAGATGAAACGATGCGTATACATAGTCAATTTTGAAGCGATCTTAGTATTTATCTTATGTCCATAAGATCTGCTTGCCAACGGAGAAAAAAAAAATACTTCAATAATGGTTCACAGTTAATTATAATTACTCTCCCTCTGTGTGTGTGTGTGTGTGTCCCCCTCAAATACTTATTGCAGATATCTCTTTTCTGGCAATTAACTCATTAAGCATTTCCTTTTATTTCCTCCATTAAGACCTGTTATGGAGATGGTTACTTAACATGGTATCAGAGCTTTGGCTTATCAAAGGTATTGGAACGAGTCAGAGCTTTCCATTTGGCCCATGCTATATCTTCTTTGACATATAAGTACAAGTATTACTATTAAATTTAAGGCAGAAGTGCCAAAAGAGTTCAAAAAAGTTCACAACTTGTTACACAACAAGTTAATTATTCAGGGTTACCAGTGAAAAACTAAACAGATTTCTGAGACAGTGGAGGTGATAGAACAGGTCATTAGCGCAGAGGATCATCATATGCCACATGCTGAACCTGCACCATGCTTTTGTCTACCAGATGCTTATATAAATTCTACTTAGACATAACCATTCTAACCAATTTTACATAATTTTCAAATTCAACTCGATTCAACTCAACGAAATTATGTCCTCGTCCCAGCTACCTGTCTCAACTAAATGAATCTTCTTTCACGATTTTGTCATGTCTATGGTTGTATGATCTGTTATAATCTCTGTCAATTTAACCTTCCTCTTCCTCTAGCAATACACTAAAAAATAATGCCATTATTCTTTTATACTGGTACAACTACAATTTCTCCGCATGTTCCTGGCACAGCTATCACTTATCAGGTATTGTCAATCAAGCTCAAGATATAGTGATACATTTAGCCATAAATCATCCATTGAGCAATAGACATACATCAAGAGTAATGTATATGTCCGGTCGGATATTCATTTCTTCCAGACTCTGTGCTTGAGCAAAACTTCGTGGGTACCCAT
Organism: Escallonia herrerae; assembly: GCA_033070095.1. Taxonomy (NCBI): domain Eukaryota; kingdom Viridiplantae; phylum Streptophyta; class Magnoliopsida; order Escalloniales; family Escalloniaceae; genus Escallonia; species Escallonia herrerae. Next base: position 147,640 of record JAVXUP010002053.1, read on the forward strand.
CTAGAAGCCAACCTTTCTCTTTCACATCTTTCTGAGATAGTCGTCCTTTAACCATCTAAAAAAATAAACTTTTGATATCCACACTTTTAAAGGTATAAGAAAAAAATAAGAACAGTAAAATCATGTTACATACAGCTGTCACAATCTCATCGGGAACCAGATGGCCCGCATTCATGTACTCCTTTGCTTTGTTACCAATTTCTGTACCAGCTGAAACTTCAGCTCGCAGAAGATCTCCAGTTGATATGTGCACCAACCCAAACTGAGGAGCAAAGATTACATACTTATGGCCATCTTAATTACAACTATATTATTGCAGCCACATATTCAGAGAAACAAAAGCAATAGATTGACAAGATAGCCGTGAGCATATTCAAGAAATCAGTAAGGCAGGTATGAGTATAAACTATCTAGGAGGGACATATGTATCGTTAACGATATCATGTTCCGTAAGATAGTGAGGTAAGTGTTTTAATGTGTCTTTTTGTGTACTAAAAGAACAAGGCAGGATTTACTTGTCAATTTATTGGACTTATCCGATTGCTTCTTTTGCTTCTAGTAGAAAAATTCGCAGCTATCAGGTTGATATGCTATCAAAGTCTGACAGTTTCCCCAAATATCATTTCAATTGATATGCATAATCTCTTGTCCCTTTCCGGCAGATTAGGCATAATGCTGAACCACCTCAATCCTTGTGTGCTCAATTTTGATTTGCTAATGTTTCTGTTTCCTTGCTCACCACTTCTACGTGATCTAGACGGTATCCTGCTCATATTTTGTGCCTAGCAATAAGTTGATTCTTCTCGCCATTCTTTGCTTATAAGTTTTAATGTGTAAAAGCCGTGCCTATCATGTTATCAATGTCTTCTTTGTTTTATGTGATTGCTTTTTTTATCATCTTTTCTATTGTGGCAAGGAATTTTTCATGTGCACGAAATCAGCATGTGAATTTCAAACGCTTGTTGAGCTTCTCAACCAAGCAAGAGTTTCAGATATGCTACCACTTGCTTCGGATGCTGGACCGGGGGCCCATATTTAAACTGGAGGAGCTAGAAGATCACCAATAACGCTTGTAAGGGACCGCAGGTTCGACGTGCCAATAGGCTAGTGGCAAATAGCATTTTGCAAATAGATGAACAATATCTGCCTGATTGATGAGATAAACATTTTATGCAACTAGAGAACCTTAATTTCTTACTTGAAATCTCAACAGTATTATAGCTTTTATTAGCTTGTTTGCACATCACCTTTCTTCTTAGCAAACAAATTAGATCCTCGAATTCTTTAGCCCAGAAAGCTCTTCTTTAAACAATGTGGAGAGCAATTGATAGTACAATGAAATTAAACTCACCTTCTGAACAATCATCTCGCACTGAGTCCCTTTACCTGATGCAGGTGCCCCTGATATCATAACCTTCAGTGGCTCGCTTTGAGAGCACTTCACCTTCAATCCCTGATTTTTTGAAAAAGTACAATCACAGGGAAGTTGGGGAGGGGGGTTAAATTCAATCAATTACATTGCCTCTGTAAGTAATTATAGAGATCATCTTCAACTGCAATCCATTCCCATTACCAATTTTATAGATTACGTGATCTACATGAAAGGTATTTTCCCTCCAATTTGTAATATTTGTCCCCTGTACTATTTGCGAGTTTCTAGGATAAAATGTAAGTATCTAAACACTGAATTGGACCAGACAATTCTCATGAATCAAATAACTATGGTTTTTTTTTATTTAATAAATAACTATTGTATCACAAACCAAAACTACAAGAAAAGCAATGAATACAGTCAATGTTACGTGTTCAAATATATTCTAGGAGTCGATAACAAGTCAAAAGGGGAGAAAAATTATGAAACTAAAGGAGTACTAGTTTTGCATAAGCGCGGGTGCATATGGGATTACAAAGTGTGCCCTCGCATGTGCGCGTACACAAATCAAAACTGAAAAGCACTTTGCTATAAACCTTAGCTTTGGAACAGATAATACTGTGGGTGTGTCATGTATTTTTGTGTGTGTGTGTGTCTGTGATCAAGGTAAAGAGCACCTGCTAACCTGAGCTTTGGTGTTAATCTTGAAATGGGTATGTCCACGGGTATTAAAGGAATGAAGGGGTTGCAGGGAAAGTTGGGATGAGGAGGAGATAAAAGAAAGAGAAGCAGAAGAAGGTGCTGATGAGAGAGAGGAGGTGTAGAGAGATAAAGCTGAGTGAGGTAGCGTGGAATTGACATTGTTGCGACACTGAACAGCAGCAGAGGAGTACTGCAACATCACTGAAGAAGCAGAGAACTTTTGAGAGAGAGAGAGAGAGAGAGAGAGACGGCAGAATGGAAGAGCAGAGAGTGGCCAAAGTTAACAGATAAACTGTCACCACAAACGCCCCCAATAAAATAGAATTTTGTTTGTTTATTTAAGGGATGATTTTGATTTCAGTCCCCTTTTTTTGTTTTTTAAATAGTGAAAATTATATCCTTTTCCTAACCTTCTTAGCTCTACTCAGAATAATTTATATCATCTGTCGATGTAGGGTTCGAATTCAAGACTTCGAATCATACTTCAAGTCACTTTTTTTTTTTTTAGTCTTTGACTCTTTGTACTATACTCATTTTTTTAATTTAGTCCTAACAATTAAAATTTTTTAAGCCGGTCCACATACTATACTCCGTCGTTAATTAAGCCCATCTCTTAGCTATTTTTGTTCAAAATGATCACGAGACAGGCATGTGATTGCTTTTTGAGGTTATTTCTGTCCAACTAGTTTTATATTAATGCCCTAAACAATTTTTCCAAACGAAGTCCAACATAGTTGTATTTCTGTCCTCTCCACCCAACCGGTCCACAAATCCTCCTCTCCCTTTTTCCTTCTTCCACCGCCATAACACGATCACTATACTGTCATTGCCTCAACCACCATCACCATCACCATCATAGCCGACTCACCACCGCTCTGATCTATTATCACCCCACCAGCCACCTCCCAATGCCCCAGCCAACCCTGCTATCGCCACCTCTCAACATCAACGCCATCACTACCTCGCTAACCCCTGACCACCATCAATAATTTTCCACCCCCATCAGATTTGCAACCCAGATTACATTTGAAAATTTTTAGGATTTCAATTTCACTTAATTAGTAGTGGTGATGCAAGATTTGTGTTGGTGGGTATGGAGGTGCAGTCATGGTGGTGGTTGTAGTGTGATATGGGGTTATGGTGATCTCTATAGGTTGAGTTGGATGAGATTTTAGGGTTTTGATTGTAGTGGTTGGTGTCGGTAACTAAAGCGAAGGTGCTATTGGGGCTAAGTTTTGACATAAGTCAGTTCCATTGGGTAGTTCAAGATAGTAGCAACCTTGCTTTTGATGCTGGAGGCTAGGGTGGCGGGGTTTGGATCACGCTATTTGGCAGCGTTCTGAGTTTGAATGGTGGTGGTTGGTAGCGTTTCTAGTTTGGATGGTGGTGGTTTATCACGGTTATTTTTTTTTCCTAAATAATTTTCTCGTCCATTGGTAGGGCTTGACAGAAATACCCCCAAAAAAGTGATCATGTGCCTGTGATGTGGTCATTCTGGACAGGAAAGCTAACAAGTGGGCTTAATTGATGACAGAGAACGGTACATGCATTAGTTTAAAGGATTTTGAACTAAATAGAATTAAAAAGGGCAAAATAAAAGGAGTTGAAATGGAATTATACCTTTATTTATATATGATATTGTTATATGTAGCATCTATAAGAGTAACAAAGACTTTCGTCAACTTTCTATTTGTCAAATGATTTATCGCTATAAACTATTTTGTTAGAGAGTATTAAATCATATGATAGCAAGCAAATAGTTAATTGTTGTTTTATCGCCCCACATATGGCGCGTTAGCAAAATTGCACTTCAAAAAAAATTTAATAGCGAAAGCAATCCTCCTCCAAATATGGTAGGGATGGCATCCGTTATCTAGCCGAAGACAGCCGTTATGTCAAGGGTATTCTCGTACTTCACTTACATATAAGGGTGATTTTCGCAACTTAAAACTCTTGAAGATATATTAAAATTATTTTAAGAATAATTTTGCTCATCAATGACAATTTTTCCTCACTATCAACTATGGTCTTTGATGAAGATGTCATGGACGGTTGATGATCCAGGGATGAGATTTTGTGGGTGTACTCGGTACAATATATAATCCAAAATTATTTCCCGGATTTTGGAGCAGAGCTATAGAATAAAAAATTGAGCTAAAAATTACTATGCAAAAAAACTAAACATTGGGGGATAAATTTGCTTCTCCTTTGTCTCTCCCATAACATATAACATGTCTTCCTCATCCTTCTATAGTTGCTAATATAATTATAATAGAATCTCAAAATCCTAATCAACGTCAAAATCTATTTTAACATATAATCTAATTACATTAGCGACTAAATAATATTGAAAGTTATTTTGTCGGCAAAAATACTTCCAAATAGCTCTTTATAGACACCATTTAATTCGAAGTTAGCATCCTAATTAGCATTTACACAAGCAACCCGATAAAACAAAATCTGGGGTGTCACATTCTCCACCTCCACCTCCCCCCTCCCCCCCCCCCCCCCCCCAAAACCCCCAACACACACACACACAAAACAATAAGAAGAATAAAAAAATAATTCCATCCTCAAAATTGAACATATATTAATCGTAAAAAATTTAATAACTTCCAATCGTTATGATATTTTGAAAGTCATGCATACATTTAAAGTAGTTTCTTGGCTACAGAGAGTCACCATATTCCTCCCACCTTAAATGAAGTTTCAACCTTGATATTTTCATAACTTAGCAAGCACATACACACCAAAATAAATTACTACACTCAAAATCGATGTATATGAAACAAAGTCATAATCAATCTCTAAACCACCATAATTCCACTGCGCCGCTCCATAGTATACCAAATCACACCGTTTGCACAATCTACTTAATATTAACACGCTTAACTTGAAGTCTAAGGTGTACCAAAGTACTAAGCAATCTCCATATATGTATGACTTGTACTCTAAAGGATCCAAACCTCGAGTTCTAACCTTCATTCTCATTGCATCCACGATCTTATACTAGCAACTCGGTGACCAAAATCTACACCTATACAAAGATGCGAGCAGAGCCATCTTAATACTCTTCTAATGACACTAACTAGTAACCAAACTTTCTAAGTTAAGAGCATGCATTATGCCCGATGCATCAACCACACCATTAACCTTGCAAGTAAGATTATGCTTAATCAACTCGTCAACATCAAATATAGAGTCTTATATTCTTTGCCCACAAACATCTTAATACTATTAACACATGGTTACTCAAAATAGCATCAAACCCATTCTTCCTATCCATATTTCATTGGCTACCAAGACCATAGCGTCATGTATAAGGCCTAATTAAAACTGCAATGATGCAATATCTATGAAATTCCCTAATCAAAACCATGAGATCATCTAAAGATATAGATTTCTCCAATCTAATTTATTAGCCTAACACCAAGTCAATACAATGAACTAATTTCTGTAATCACTTACCCATTGGACAAGAATTGAAAAACAACAACCATCATGCTTTCACTGTACATTCTGATATCTCAAATCAATCTAGTTCAAACTATTACAAATTCAACATAGAGAAATGTATCACCTTGAAGGACTCAAAATCTAATTCTCCACGCACATATATGGTGTATCCACCAGTATCTATGGTCTCCGAGTTATCACATGATTTATATCTCGTAATAATAACCTTCATTATCTACGGCTACTAGTTGATAGAACTATCAAGACAACAAAAGATCATAATCATATCTTACGGTTATCCTCTTGGCCAACACATAAATTCTTGAAACTCTAAGGGCAATTATCATGTGGTCTAATAGTGATTACTCGAATAAAATCTTAATCTTATGCTGAAACATCAATTGAAATTTCAAAACCTTATTGACCTTTAAAAGTCTAATCTCAACTACAAGTTATCATAGGATTAGATTATACATGATCTCATTCCTAAGCTCCAATGTTAACATTACGACCCAAATTTTTGGAGATATCCAGACACGCTACTTACAAAAACTTAATCATTGAAATACCATGAATACTTTTAAAGATAAGCATAACATTCTATATACACAAAACTTCCATTAATCTACCATCACTTTCATATTTCTTAATAACCAACATCTGTATGAGTACAATCTTTTGAAATATAACAAAGACTACTTACCCGTCTCTTACAATTTATCTGACAATAAGTATGAAAGGAAAATCATTCACTAGAAAGTTTCTTACTTATCCATGCTTTATAATCCCTTGCATAACGTCGAAGACTTTTCGATAACCTGAAAGTAAAGGGGTGAGCACAAAGCCACTAAAAATAATTACACATAATCACCCAGTAGTGCAAAGCACACTGTATCCATAATAATTCCTCGAGTTTATAAAATACGAAACCTATGTGCATGACATATACCCAAAACCAATACACTAACTTCAAATTAAGAAATAGATGAGCAACACGACCAAATAGTTTGAACTATAGACAATATAATATCAAAGTAACAGATTCTTGATGATAACTGCATTCACAGTGGGTCAAAAGATTTCAATGTGTTCAAAACAGTAAAAGGTTGAGTTCAAAACGGTTTGAAGAATTTGGCTTACAATATTCGATGATTAAAAAAGACTTTAATAAATTTGATAACACTTCAGATAAGTTTGAAGCGTCTCTAAATAGATCAGATATCAAAATCTAGATATTTAATTAGTGCAAAGACGGAAACGAGGGGAATCATTCGGAGATGTGTCACACATGCCATCACTGACATGTAATGGAAGGTTTAGAAATTAAGATCACCATCTCTAACTCATGTCACTAAACTGACCCACATTCCAATCCACATGAGTAAGTCAGAAAAAGGTAAGTCACATACAATGTGTAAAACCCCAAAAAGATTATTTATTACTTTAACAGTTATTGAAAGTGATATTCAGCGACGATCTTTTTGAGCGCTTATTATTTGGGACCTTTACCTACATTTTAGAAATGACCATAAGCTGCAAAAACTGAATGCAATAGAAATTAATGAAATCGAAGCAGTAACTCGAAAACTATAACATGGGTAAATACACACGGCCCTCCTGAGATTTGCCCTAAACTACACACCGCTTTTACTATCTTTATTTATTGCACAAAGTTGCACAATTTTATTTTTCAGTTAACGGAGTGAATAAAATAAATAAAAAGACTCTAATACCCTTTGTAAACAAACAAATTTACCCCTATCTCTCTCTCTCTCTCACACACACACACACACACGGGTGACTGGAACACGTTCCGGCTATCGACAACTCACTCTGGTGACCAATCACGACCACCAACAGCCTTACCAACTGCCACCCACCAACAGCACCGTCCCTTCACTTTACTAACAGGCCACCACCGCAGCCACCACGACCCACCAACCAACAACACATTTCAGTGATACTGCAGGCAATCCCACCACACGGCAACACCCTGTAGCCTCTAATTGCTTCCTACCGCCTCTTCTGGAGCAGCCAACCGTCACTTTCAAACCCCCCGTCACGCCAAGGCCCCACTCTGATCATCGGGAACTCTGCCACCACCATGGCCGCCGAGTGCAATCCATGCATGTCTTCGGCGCCGGTGGGCCAGATTATGGAGATTTGGGCCCTCAAAATAATGGTCGGCGGTGGGTTTTTTCAAAACCACTGTCGGGATCTATCTTTCATAAATATATGCTAATGGGTCCTCAAAACCATGGTCGGCGATGGTGATGCTTGCTGATGGCTAGAAATGGTGGCCTGATCCGATCACCGGTAGTGTGGCAAAGTGTGGTGGATGACTGGGGTGATGCCACGTGTTGCGTGGTGATGACGTGGTACGGCACAAGTGTGTGTTTAGAGGTGTGTGTGCTGTGTTTGGAGGTGGGTAACATTGTAGTGGTTCTAGATCGTTGGTGGTGTTATATTTGTGGATGATGGTGGTATCTTGTGGGCAGTGTGTTTGTTTTTGTGTTAGTGCTTGTGTGTGTGTGTGTGAGAGAGAGAGAGAGAGAGAGAGACATAGAGAGATGTGTGTGTGTGTGAGAGAGAGAGGGGGAGTAGTGAGCAGTGGTATTTAGGGGGGATGATGGCGTGCCGGTGGCAGTACCCTAGAGCCGGCGACAGTGATTGAAGAAGGAAGACATGTTAAAAGGGCAATTTTGGTAGTTATAAAATATTACGTGGTGACCTAACTTTTATTCATAAAAACTTAACGAAATAGAGTTTTCTGTAAACATATTATAAACATCAGGGAACGTAATGTAATACAAAAATATGGTAAGAGACGTGTGTAGTTTAGGATAAACTTCAAGAATGCAGTGTGCAATTTATAGAGAGTTTATTAATTATCTCATTTTCGATAAATTTTGAAATAGAGATGAGGGGAAAGAAAGAGAAAGCTGGAGAGAATTGGGTAAATCAGAAATGAAGGTAACAAAAGTCAAAGGGGGGAAAGAGAAGAAAGAGAGAAACAGAGAGAGAAGGAGGCTATCAAACGGGAGGAAGGACTCTACAGGGGATTGTGTCTGTGTGAGGTTGTGCAGCTGTGTGACGAAGTGTTTGCACGAGTGTGTGTGGATGTGCGTAGTGTGTGTGTGTGTGTTTGCAGGGGTGTGTTTGTGTTTATGTGTGTGTGGCTGTGTAAATGTGTCAAGGTTAGATTATATACACTCACAGAGGAGATGCAAGGGAGGAACTGGTTTTAAGTTGCAGGAGGAGGAGTTAGATTCAACCTGGGCATTATTCTTTGCCTCTAATTTAGATTTTGTACTCTTGCATCTGAAAATCATACCGGCAATTGATGTGCGACGATGCATAACTGGTACGTATGGATTGATTCTCTCAGTGAAGTGAGAAGATAGAAAAAAAAGGTTACTTTGTGTATAGATTTGTGTATCAAGCAAAAAAGAAACAAGTTGTAATTGAAATGGATTCGTGACTAAATCTGATCGGTTAATGGTTAACTTTGGGTTAACATCCAAATTACCAGATGTTTGTGTCGCTGGTTGTTGTACTTGAAGTAGTTTGAGGGAGCAGGCTGTTTACGTTGGTATGGAAAATCAAGCAGGATGTTTTGGAAGCTGGTATAGGCCTGTGTGGGTGTGTTGCTATTGTATGGCTGTGCAATATGGGTGTGTGTGCGTGTGCGTGCTTTACTGTTTGGGACTCGGGGGTGTGCACTTGTGCGCGCATATACGCACGCGTAGAGGCTCGAAAGTGTTCAATTGAAACATGAAAACGCGACTAAGTTGGTCCTAATTACTCTTCGGGATGGACCATCAAAAGAAGGACAGGTGGGGATTCCCACCAGTCAAAGGTAGGGCAGAAGGAATTTCGGTAGTTTGTTTGTGTGTTTCTCTCTATGTGTGTGTTGCTGTTTTGTTAGTACGTCTGTTGTGTATTATGGGTTTGAAATGAAAGGGAAAGAAGGAATGCGAATGGGTGCATGTTGTTGAATAAGTAGAGATACTGTGCAATTAAAAGGAATAAAAAGATGAAAAGAAAAGGAAAAGGAAAAAGCAGGCGCTTGGAAAAGAAAAGGAAGCGTTATTGAGGTGACCCTAGATTGGAATCGACGGTATTTGTGTATAGCTGTACAATTGTAAGTGCCCTTTGATCGGTCTAGTATTTCTATATTATGTATGTTTAGCTATTTATTTCGTAGAGAAAGTACTGTCTACCTGAAACAAACTGCTTTTAGTGACGTCATTAGTTTTCTAGAAATTATATACCAATTGCTTTTAGTAAGACTTATTTCTCATTAAAAACGGACCGGCATGTCAAAGAAATTTGTAAGTCTGATCGTTTTGGATCTGATAATTTTTTGGATTTGAATTGTTTGAAGAAAAAGAAAAATACAAGAATGAAATGGGATAGTTTGGCCATTTGTGGTTCATCGATTTTATTTGCCTCGTCCCATATCTGAAGGGAGAAACTTAGATTCCGGACCCTTGTTAACGAGACTATGTACGTCGACATAATACACATTACTATTTGTACGTGGTCGCCTATGCTTCCACTAATGATAATTATTCCGAGGTAGGATTCTGGGTGTACGCTAACCGCAGTATATCGTTTGAGTTGTAATTGGGCTGGATCTTTCTTGTGATGATCTTTTTCATGGTAAGTGACATTTATACCTTTAGAACTATTGTCTTTGCACTTTGTTTTGCTTTAAAAAATAAGATTCCCTTTATTGCTTTAAGAAGTGATTATTTTTGCACCGATATGATCTCCAGTAAAGTTGCTGTTTTGCAAACTGAGTTATTTTCTGACATGTTATAGTCTAGTTAGTTAGGTTGCTTATTACTTATAGAGTACGTGGAATCTCACTCCTTACTTAACATTTCAGGTTTAAGAGTAATGTGATGGCGACGAATAAGGGCTTTGGATTTTTAGGAGAAACGCGTTGGATTCAAGGACTGTATTTGTCGCTAGATGAAGGTTTTGTAATCAAATTAAAAATGAAGTTTATATTTGGAGTTTTTGAAATTGTAGTTTTTGCTATAATTTGTATTGATTTTAGTGAGGAATGCCTGACAGAGCTCTTGGTGAGAGTCCAATAAGCCTACGACGAGTCACACCTAGTTCACGGGTCCAAATGTGGGTTTGGTCGTGACACACTGTGACATAGCTCATCGGAATATATATATATATATATATATATATATATATATATATATATATATATATATATATATATATATATATACCAAACAAATCTAATAAATACCAAAAGTTTGAAGTTATCAAAATCTTTCACGTTCACATAATTCTACACAAATAGTTTTGTTAAAGGCTAACGTGAACAAAGAGATATATGGATTCTACGTAAACTCAAAACATAAAGTTGGAAAGGGCCTTGTTCTAGATTTTATAATGTCTAAGATCATAAAAAACTGATAGGAAATAAATAAGATAGACAAAGCCAAAGTAATCCGATTTGTAATGTCAAAACAACAACTTTTGCACTGACCAATAACTTTTCAAACTCGATTTAAACCAAGAAATAGAAAAATTCTTATAAAAAAGAAACCTCAAAAGTTAAAGAGGACTCATTCAAAATTCAAAAATATCTAGAATCATCAAAAGCCAATGAAAATAAAGTAGATAGAGAAAATAAAAGTGGGCTGATTTATAGTATCATAAATAGAAAAGTCTGCACTGTTTTATAACTTTAAAACTAAATTTCGACCAAGAATTAGAAGCATTCTGATAAAACCTAAAACTGCATATTTAAATAAGACACTTCACGGATTTCCAAATGTCCAATATCATAAAAAAAACCAATAAGAAATAAAGAAGATAGAGCAAACCGAAGTCAGCTCACTTGAATTGCGAGAAACACAAGCATAAAAATATTTAGATCTAATTTTGAATATTAATGAACTGGGTTTCCATATAAATCAAAACTGTAATAGACTTTTGGGATTTTCAAAAAGTGTAAGAACACTTAAACTCAAGAAAGAATGAAGAAGATGCTAGCTTTTGAAGTTAGTGCATAAACTAGCAACAAAAGGATCGAGAATCAAGATCAATAATCAAAAGCTCAAAGAACTTGGTAATCAACTACTTATAATGATCAATTACATAATTAAGTTTCTAGAGGACTAATGAATTCTTCCAATAATAAATCAATTGACGAACGTATTAATGATCAAATTTTCAGGTGGGGTAAATGGGGAAAAAAAATCCTTACTTAGATCAATCACTAACTTATCCTTGAAACCTTAAAACTTATCTAAGCCATTTTCTCTTTTGTTTGTACTCTGTCTTTCCCTTCACATACCAAGCCTTACATTTCTTCCTCATTCTTATATAGTTACGGGTTAAATGCACGTTAGTACCACGAAAGTATTTCGAAATCTCACCTAAGGGTCCAAAAGTTTATTTTTTACACAAAAGGGTCTATAATTTTAAATTCGCAAGTCCAAATTCTTAATGATATAATCAAACCTTTAAGGGTAAAATTGTCAACTTAGGTTTTTTTTATACTCTCTCTTTCTTTATTGATATTAGTTCTCTCTTTCTCCCCCAGCCCTTACACCTGGTGCGATGGTTATTGACTCCAAAGCCATCACCCCACTGCAAGACCACAATTAGCACCACGCCAACACCATAACCACTCCTAAGTATATGCAATTTCTCTATCATCATCCACCCCACGAACATCATTAACACCATGTCACCACCATATCATCCTTCCCAGAACAGGAACACCTAAATGTGAATAAACAGATATACTTAGCGATTACCAATTGAATCCATTCATATCAAATCCCAAGTGACTCTAAAAATAACAGATTACGTCAAACCCTAACCCAAATTGACTCTGACTCAGATCAAACCCCAAGAAAAATACCAAGAGATCCTTAAACCCTAAGCCTCCACGCCACCGCCTGCCACCTTAATTGCGTCATCTCCAGCCATTTAATCTCAATCCAAGACAGAGTCTTCAGGGGTACATAACTCGCCGGTGCCGACGTTTGATATAAACGATGTTTGGAAAATTTGGACTCTAGTCCAGACTTCAGATCGGGTATGATCAAGGACACGCGCGGCCATCGACAGGTGTTGGCACTAGTGATGATGTTGGCGCTAGTGACAATGCTGGTGCCGACGATGATTGTCGGTTGACAACAGTGACACTGCGGCGTGGTGGTGGTTCGATAGTGGTGATGCCGATTTAGGTGATTTGGTGTCTGTGTATTGGCTAGATTGTTTGTGGGGCTCAGGTAAAGGGCGGGCTGGGTGGGGAGGAGAGGGGTGAAATTTTGAAGAAGAAGAAGAGAAAAAAATTAAAGAAGAAGAGATGAGAAAAATTGAAAAAGAGAAGAGAAAGAAATTAAACACATTCGCACAATTTTGCCCCTGACGGTTTTGGTTAGACCGTTAAGAATTTGGACAGAAACCCTTGCTTATTGTGAATTTGGACGGAAGCCCTTTCTTATTGCGAATTTAAAATTATAGACCCTTTTGTATAAAAATATAAATAAACTTTTGGACCCTTAGGTAAGATTTCAAGGTACTTTCAGAGTACTAACATGTATTTAATCCTATAGTTGCAAATGCAATTATAATACAACCTTAAATCCTAATCCTAGTCAAAATCTATTTTAATGTCTAATCTAATTACATTAATGACTAAATAATGCTAAATTTTTAACAGAAAAAATCCGTCCAAATGGCTCTCTAACACCCACCATATAATTCAAAGTCATAATACTGTTGTAATTATATTTATAGAAATAACATGGTAAACAATATTTGGAGCATCGCACTACCAGCATCCCTCCACCCACCACCATGATCCATGCACCCCAACCACCAATATCACCTTATCCATAAAACCAACACACGACATTATGCCTATAACCGTAATCACCCTACCCAATCTATCACTAATGTCCTTGCAGTCACCCCTATTTGCCGATCCTTGCCTCCAACATGTCCGCACCCACCTGCCAACACCACCATACCCACGCTTTAGTGCTCTATGTTCAATCACTACACACGATTGTCATAACGGCCACTCCCATTTGCCTATCTGACAACCAACGCCCCTTTACCCACCCACCAACACCACCACTACAACTACTTCCACAAAGTCGAAGAGAGATTGAAGATTGTATTTTTAGATAGAGACAAAGTGAAGACTTTTGCAAAGAAACAGAAGACAAATTAAAAGTAAAAAGAGACCTAGAGCAAACATTTTGTGATGTTAATAAATTGGGTCAGTGGACCCATTATCCGCCCACCAACAGATAATGTGTATTTATTAGTTTAGATAAATACATTTATTTAAAGAATATTTATCTCTTAAGTGTTTGAGATAAATACAATCTTTATCTCCAAAGAGTTTGAGGTAAAGCCAGTCTCTAATTGTATCTCTATATAAAGGCTAGAGATATTCCAATAAGTCAGAAGTCATAGCAATAACCCCCTCTCTATAGCAATCTCTCTAAAGCAATCACCAAGCTCTAGGATTTGGTTCGTGGACGAAGAACTCAACTCTAGTAGCCGTTTTCGTACCTGCGAAAAAGATCAAGCGTATTGGAGGCCCGAAACAACAAGGATCCTACGTTGGAATTTTTGAAGACTTCGTACGGTATATTTCTGAACCCATTACGTGTTACATGGTAGCACATTAAATCGTTTCAAAACTGGTATCAGAGAATGATTACTTGTTGATTCGCCTTTAACATGCTAGAATAAATTATGTGCATGTTGCGATTTTTCCCGATACGTGAATGAGATCCATTATTAAAATTTAAAAATTTTTAAGCATGTTTTTTATGAAAAATAATTATATGGTTTTGTTCTCCTATGGTTGAGGATGAACTCCATAAAATTTCGTGATTTTTGGATGCATGGTTTGTGAGAAATCACGATTTTATTTTTCAAGAAAACTATAATTTTTTTTGAGTTTTGGGACTCAAATTCGAGCATGATATTAAATTTTTATCATGATCGGTTGGTACGTAATTAATCTATGTCACATAAGCTTTCCAACGATATATGGCACGCATTATTTGGCTTAAAAACGAGAGAGATATGGCCTTTAAAAGTTGGCATCGCGACATGGTGACGGTTGTAAAAATTAGTATTTTTTCAACGAAGAAGATGAACAGAATACTCACGCACACCACGCGCTTAAGCCAAGCCGCAGACGAGCACCACACGCGAAGGCAGCCGCGCAGGCACCACACGTGCCAAGTCGCGCCTTCAAAAGTTGCCACGCACGTCCACGCGCCAGAAGAGGCTGCTGGAATGCGCGCCATGCACGACAAGCGCCGCACGCGGGACACGCACCGCACGCGCCCAAGCCAAGCTGATTCCACGTGCCCCCGTGTCACACATGCGCTATTCAAAAAAAAATCCCAGAGGCTGCCCCACGCGCAAGGCGGCACGTGGAGGCGCGTGAAGGTGGTTTCTGGAAGATTTTGACCCCACCGCCGATAAGTGGAGTGTTTTCTTGGCTTCTGTAATTTTTCTATGGTGTTAAATTTATCTCAATACTCTCTGTGTGTATTCTGTTTAATTTTTAAACGACTTTTTCTATAAAAATTAGCTTTAAAAAATTTGTTAAACACATAGAATTTTTCTTTAAATCCAGAGGGTATATTAGGGATAAATTTACTGTTTGCCAATTTTTAAGAATTTATCTCTCATTTTTGGGCCATTTGTGAGTATTTTTATAGTACTTTTGTGGTCCCAAAAATACGAATAATGCGCAAATATTAATTTTTGCACTTTGTGAGCAGAAATAAATATTATGGAGAGTTATATGACATAGATGAATTATGTTTTATTTATTTGCTTTGATTAGTGTTATGGTGTAAATATGTTTTTGTCAATATATTTGTTGGGCTTTTGGCAAGCCCACGCCTCTTTAAACCCAATTTCAAGGCCTTTACGCCCGTTTTCCTTGAAAGGAGAATGTGACATATTCATCCATTTAAATTACCCTTTAACTTGTTATTTAAGTATGTTAATTTTAGGTTAAATGGATGGATACTAGATTGGCATTCTAAAGAAACTTATGTTTATGTATTTACTCTTGTTTTAAGAAAATTCTTTTGAGAATAATGTGTTGTTCGGCATCTCCATTTATTTTATTGGAGTAGTTTGTAGTAGGATTCTCAAAGATGTTGTATTCTACTATTTTCTTGTATATTTCTAGAAAGCCTTGTAACGGGGATGTAATTTCGCACGCACATTATTCAAGCCAGAATTTTCTTAGCATAAGTTATTAGAATGCCAATAGGGCTCAATGGAGTCCTTGCACACTTTATTATATGGTGCAATTATATTGTTCTAAATTATCATGTGGATGATTTATTACATTGTGGCTTATATGATGATGAAATTTATTGCGAAAAATTACTTGAAAAATATTTTTCCCAACTCACATACATGGGAGATGATTACGAGCTTAGCAAATTTTCGATTTCATGATGTGAGGAAGGATTATGTTTTTCATTTGAATTTTTTGAAATAAAAAG